>LOJH01034929.1:2209-15896 GCA_001685095.1 Ellobius talpinus
AGAAAGAAAGAAAGAAAGAAAGAAAGAAAGAAAGAAAGAAAGAGAAAAAGAAAGGAAAGGAAAGAGATTATTTAAATGGGCTTTTCCCAGGTTCTTTCTGTGCTGCCTTTTTAATTGAACAAACCTTTCTAGACATGGCCCAAATGTCTAGAGACTGCACAGCTTCATTTCAAGATGCTGCACAAATTTAACTCATCAACTTAAGAACATCCATGAGGTACTATTACCCCCGTTCTCCAAATAAAGAAACTGAGACCCAGCCAGCTTCGGCCACTGGTATAAAGTAAGCAACTCTGATTCTGAGAAATGAATGCCTTGCTTCCCATGACCAGTTTCTAAAAGCAAGAATCAGGAGGACGGGGACAGAAACACAGATTCTTGGCCCCATTTATCTCCCTGGCCCCACCACCATCTGACTCTGGCCCAACCTGCCGAGGTGAGACCTGGGACCCTGCATGTTTTTAACATGGTGTGGGTAAGTCACGTGCAAGCATCCTGCAGACTATCCATTGAGTGGTCAGTTTGATGGTTTGAAACTGTTTCGACAAGCATCTTTTCCTCTGAAAGGTGGAACCTCATTTGAGTGTGGGTTGAATTTAGTGACAGGCTTCTCACAAACATGCAATCACATGCCCCATGGGATTTCTTTTTTTAATATATAATTTATTTTTATTTTATGTTCTTTGGTGTTTTGCCTGCATGTATGTCTGTGTGAGGGTGCCAGATTCCCTGGAACTGGAGTTACAGACAGTTGTGAGCTGTTGTGTGAGTGCTGGGAATGAACCTGGGTCCTCTGGAAGAACAGCCAGTGCTCCCAACCATTGAGTCATATCTTTAGTCCTCCCCCAACCATGGGATTTCTACCAGAAAGGGACAGAGCCAGCACATGACCCGCAGCATACCCACTAGTATCACTCGGGGTATAAGGGCACCTCAGTCTCCTCCTTGCATCCTTTAGACCACTCATCCCAGGGAAAACTGCCACATCCTGAGGACACTCAAGCAGTCCTAAGAAAAGGCCCCCATGGAGAGGAACAGAGGCCTCCTGTCAACAGCCTACACTTTCTCTCCAGCCCAAAAGGACCCCTGAAATCTTATGCTCCACCTTCAAATACTAGGTAATCAGAACCCTGCCACAGCCTCCTGATAGAACCTGAGACAGAAGCACACATTTTAGGCTGAATCCAAATCCTGATGCATACGAAACTGTCAGGTAATGTGCTACTTTGTACCACAATACCTTGATATATTCCTTAAGCACCAACAGGAAGCAAACATAGAAAGGAATAAATAGCTTTCGAGGTCAGTGGGAGCCAGGAAGAAAACTCAGAGATGACCAGCCAGTCATCCAAGGCTAGAAGGAAAGAACACTGGCAGAAGGGAGACAGAGGACATTCATTCCAGTTAGAACAGTGTGTGCTAGAGCCTAGGTGAACAAAATGGGCCAGCACTGGGGACTTGCAGAAGCAGGAGAGGCACTGTGACAAGTGACTGGATAGTCAAAGGCCAGCCTATGATGAGTAGAGTGATCCCAAACCCCACTTTGCTGGCACAGTTTGGGCCTTTTGACTAGATGTGATGTTTGATATCGTCATCTTGACCTAATCTAGCATCACTGAAGAAGCGACCCTGCAAACTTGTCTGTGAAGGGGTTTCTATTGGCTTAGGTACTAAACTGTATAAAAAGAGAAAGCTGCATGATCACCGGCCATCATCCCTCTGCCTCCTGACTGTGGATGCAAAGTGACCAGCTGCCACTATCCCTTGTCCACCATGATGGGCTTATACCCTCAAACTGTTAAGTGAACATAAATTCGTCCTTCATTAGGTTGCTCTGTCAGAAATTCTGTCTAAGCAATGAGGTAAGCAACTAATACAAATTGTGATTTACAACTTCTCGTGAATAAAATGCCTGTTTAGAAGATACATTATACATTTATCGCATCCATGAGCCTCCTGTGACTGCTTGGACAGCATGAGGCTCTGGGGAGCCAGACAAAGGTTTTGCACTGAGGCATGAGTAGCCTGATTCAAGGGGTACCCCTACTTGTTGAGGACATACCCAGGTGCGGGATGAACTGGTTCAGCCCAGGGGCTAATTTGAAGGGTGGCTATAGAGGTCTGGCCAGAGCTGAACAAAACAAAACAACAAGCAATGAAAAAGAGGAGAGCCATCCTCAGCCAGAGCAACCAAGGCGGCCTGTACAGAGGCCAGAATAGTGGAATGGTGTCAAGGGAAGTTTAGCAAAAACTATTCAGTCTTAAATAGACTTGATTGCAGTAAAAGATGGAGAAGCAGCAGCCAAGGGTAGTTGTGAGACTGTCAAGGGGGTGTGCCTCCTCTACCCCCCTGTGTTGGAGATCAGGACTGAACTCTGTCTGAAAATAACTATCATGTGAATCACCTTAGCTATAGCCAACAAAGATTTGGCTGGGTGCTTAAGGAACTGTGAAGGACTTGGCCAAATAAACTGAAACCACTTGTCCTCTTGGCACAAGCAAGTCCTGTTGGACTCTGCCTCCTGCTGAGGGCAGGGCCGAAGCCTCGAGGCACGTAAAATATCAATCATTTGCTTCCACCCAATGATTCTCTATCAACCAAAGCTGTAATTAACCCCCACACACACACACCATTTTACAGTTAAACAACCAAGCCGCCAAATGTTCCCAGGGTGCAGATTCCATGGACAACACTACTGGAATTCAAACCCATACTGGTCCAGAAACTCAGTGTCTACTAGAAGGAAGCTTAGGGTAAAAAAAAAAATCCCTGGAAACTCACTTCTGCCCCTCCCCTCAGGGATACCTTAGCTGAACTTGAGTCACCCACCTCATAAAAATTCCATGTTCCATCAGCACAATGTTTCCGTCCCAATTAGATCAATTCTCTCTAAGTAGCAATAAATGTGTTTTTCTTTCAGAGGCCAGCCCGACACATTAAGCAGGCTCAGGGCGGCCATTCCCCAGACCACTAGCTCTGAGTGCGTGGGGTCGAGGGTCACAGTGCCGCTGTCTCCAGCTCATTAGTAGGACCCATTCATCTTTGCTAGGGACACCAGTATTCAACATGGTGGCAGGGCTCTGGTTGGGGGTGTGTGGCCAATTCATCAGAGACCTGGCCTCACTAGAGACAAGAGCAGAAAAGCCAGCCTGCTCAAGGCCTGCAGGAAGCCCAGACCCAGCAGCTGAGGACTGGAGCCCTCGGGTTAAAAGTTAACCTGGACCAGGATGTCTGTCTGTAGGGGCCATAGCCACCATGCAGGGAACAAGGGCCCAGGCAGGCCCCTTTCAGATGCACCTGGCTGCTCTCCCACAGCAGAGCCCAAAACGGATGCCTGAAATCTAGCCCAACAAGCCCTGGCCCTTTGATTTGCAAATTTAGGCTCTAGGAACAGAAAGAAATGATAGCTCCACCCTGCCTTTTCCATCCTAGGCTGCCTTCAGAAGCTCAGCAAAAGGAAGATCACTCTCTTCATCTGGGTTTGCATTTGGGGCTCAGCTTCCATTGACATATGGGTACACATGCCCACACATGTGTACACGCACACACCCATGTGAGCACATACACACACACACACACATACACACACACACACATCAGAGTCATGCAGGGCCACTACCTTAGACACAAAATTCCCAGAAAGTGACAGTCCACAGATGTTGAAATGAAGGATTACACACTAAGTAACTGAACAGTCTGACTCTCATGATTCTCAAGTGCATGGTCACCTTGAGGATTCAAGAGAAGGATGTGCCCATGCTTCTCTTCTGGTAACTGATGGGTCCTTGGCTTGCCTGGGGCAGCATGGCTTCCACCTTCACATGGCATCTCATGTTCTTCTTTTATAAAAACACTGGTCATATTAGGTCAGGGACACACCCCCACACCTGTATGACCCATGTGAACTCATGACATCTGCACCTGCCCTGTTTCCAGAGTCAAGTACTGAGGTATTGTGGAATTGGGACTTCAGCATTCAGACCTGGATGACACACAGTCATTCCAGCTCACAACACGCCACCACCACCATTTTGGGTCATTTGAGATGCACATGTGTATGGAGTGGGTACTATGGTGGACAGATGCCTGGTGGACAGACATAGCTCACAGGTAGCAGGGGAAAGCAAAGACATGATTACAAACACAGGGACCCAGGTTGCACTCCAGGTAAGAAGTTAATAACACACCCACTCCTAACTTCCCTGGACTATGCCACCCTCCCTCTGCTGTACCTCTTTTGCCCAGACCTTCCAAGACCTTCCTGCTCCATCCCCTCCCAGCCTGGAGTCTTTCCTGGAAGCTAGATTAACAGCAGCATCTGAACAAACTCTCCAGGAACCATAGTTTGGGGGTACTCTTTCTGCTGAGCCCCCAAAGCCTAGCAGAGATCATCTTGATTTGCACAGCCCCTGGCCTTGCTGCTGTCCTGGGCAGGCAGCCTCTACCTCAGATTCCAGGGTCTAGCAACAATAAGTCACAGTTATGTCCACTTCCAGGACCCAGGGAAGTATCCACACCCAGTTCATATCTAACCAGCACCAGGCTCAAAAGTTACTTTTTCTGTAACCTCCACTAGTGTGACAACCAGTCTCTCCGGTCCCAAACATCCCTCACAACCAAAATTAAATAATGGGAAGGAAATTAGCTGTTCCACGTCTGCCCTCCCCAGAGGCTACAAGTGCTATGAAAGTTAACGCAGCTGTCAGCCTGCCTCCAGACACCAAAATCCACCCTCAGCCTGTGGCACAGTGGACCTTCTTCAAGTGTGGGCTGGATCAATAAACAAAGTAATTGATCATTTAACCAACTTCTTATTTCTCCTCACTGGAAACAAAAACCACAGGCTTGATGCAAGTCTGTGTAAGCCCTGAGGGTTGTCATGAAGGACAATGAAGATGAGGGAGAGTGGCAGGGTGGAGAGAACCCCTTGGACACCAGAGGACAGGGCGAGGGAGGAGTGAGGTTTCAAGAGACAGAGCTGAGCATTTGGGTTGGACCCAAGCAAAGCTCAGCATGTGGAGAATCCGTGGTGTTTAGAACCCCATCCCAGCACACGGCCCCTTTCTGGGACTTCCCAGTCACTCAACCTAGCATGCATCAGCATTTCTGATCTCCGTACCCATGAGTGTTTACAGCTGGGTGCATCTTTGATGCCCATGTGTAGCACATAGCATTTAGCAGCATTTCTAGGAACCAGGAATGTCTCCAGCTGTGGCCAAATGTTTGTCACGTCCAGCTGAGACCAGCTGGGGAACAAGGCAGATGTGTAGCCCTTTGCCCAAGGAAGACTATGTGCACCATGCCTTCCACTGCCTCTGTCTCTCAGGGGAGATCCTGTAAGCAAGAATCCTCGGGTACTTGGTCAACAAGCGTTCTTTGAGCACTTCTATGCCAGCCTAGGGTGGGTTCTGATGAAAGCACTGAATGCAAGGGAATCCTGCTCTCCGAGACTGTAAAGCTGATAGTGGGCAAGATACTGGCCTAAAGATATCTGTCTTCTGTGGCCAGGGGACTCACGTGGTAAAAGGCACTTTGCCATGTGATTCAGTTAAGTACCTTGGGATGGGAGGTGATCTGGGATTGCCTGGATAGGTTCAATTCATCACAAGGGTTCTTATAAGTGAAAGGAGAGGCAGGCATCAGTCAGAGAAGGTAGGACATTGGATACAGCTGTCAGTCAGGGCCATGGTGACACCACCCTGGCAGCTTGGAAGATGGAAGGAAGGGGCCATAAGCCAAGGAACACAAGTAGCTTCTGGAAGTTGAAAAAGGTGAACCAGTGATGAATGTGTACTGTTTGAAGCCGCCTGGCTGGTGATAGGTGCCGTAGCTGTAAAAAGAAACTAAAACAGAGCCATGAGAACTCAGAAGGAGCAGGGCTACCATGTGACCTGGTCCAGGTTATGCGCTCCCCTAAAGTAGCTAGACCAAGAGGTCAGTGGAACTAATAGATGCGACTGTGCATGCTGGGCAAGGGGGCTTTTCTGAATTTGCAGAGGAGCTACGCCGGTGACTTCCCCCAACAAGACGCTCAGATGCTTTCTAGGGAACTCCAGGACCTTCGGAGAGGAAACGATGCCTGAACCAGGATTTAAAGGACAAATATAACAAGAGAGTAGTTCCAAGTAAAGATGATAGGGAAGCCTGAAAGGGTTGGTGCATTTGGAGGAGAGAGAAAGCCTACCAATTGAGTTTGGGGTACCCGGGGGATGGTGATCAGTGAAGAATCAGTTTGATGGAGTGTGGCAGAGGGTCCAGCAGGGTGTCCATAGGGAGGTATACAGCAAGCGGCCCAATGTCCTCATCTGGAACTGAGGCAGAGGGTCCAGCGGGGTGTCCATAGGCAGGTATACAGTAAGCAGCACAATATCCACATCTAGAACTGGGGCAGAGGGTCCAGCAGGGTGTCCATGGGGAGGTATACAGCAAGTGGCCCAATGTCCACATGTGGAACTGGGGCTATACGACTGGCCTCCTAAGGCTGCTTCTGCTTGGACCAGTCTCAGGCTCTTCCTTGCCCCATACCAGATACTGCTGCCCCATGACTCCAAGAAGTGCTTGGCTCTTCTCTTGTATCCTTCAGTACAGATCAGTGGGTCTGTCCCCACAGTGGCTTCACTCCCGTGCACTTAACTCGAAGACAGGTATTAATGGTGCCTTGACCTTCCCTAATATATCGTCACAAGGTGACATGGGCCAGTCCCGCAGTCCCAGGCAGGCCACAACCCCTCCCTGGGCCTAAACAAAGAACAAGAAAAAACCATCAAGCTGGGTGCAAGGTTTGAGATATAAATAGCAGTAAGTTGTTTTCCTGGAGGCAAATGGTCCCCGTGGAATAATGGCCACTCATGGCTCCTCCTCCTGTGTCCCCACCGCTCCCCACCCCACAGCTGGCCCAGCTGGAATGCTGCAGTGGCTCCAACCACCCCCAGCTTGGCCCTTTTGCTGACAGTATAACCTTCAAGAACCTGAAATTCCTGAGTGGTCCCCAGAGCCCAATGTGTCTTGAAAGAAAATTTGTGTAATGTCATTTCAAGCTGTCCCTAATCCAGAATTATTGAAGGGGGTGGGACTGGGACCTGGGAATTGCCTCTGACACTTGACAAATACTTGGCTTTGTGTAAATGGACAGGCTCCTGAAATAACTGCCTTTAGATGTCACATGAAGAGAAATTAATTCTTTATTAACTTCCGCAATGATAATCTAATAAACCCATTGGGCCTCCAGGCCCCAGCATTTAAAGAGCTTGGTGGTTTGGATGCAAATGTCTCCTGACCCCATTTTGTCGGGAATATGCTAGTGGAGAAGAGGAATAATTGACTCCAGAGGTCGGGTGTCTGCTCAGGGTCAAGGGAGTGGCTTTCTTGGCTCCATACAAACCAGGGATGCACCAGGAGAGGCTGGATCTGGGCCCACAACTGTTCTGGGTTTTCTGGGGTGATCGTTTCAGATAGACTGTCCCTTTACTCCCTAAAAAATGACTGTCTCTGCTATTCTCTCAGGTTACAAGGTCACTGAGTCCCCCAGCCATCGGTTCCAAAGAACCAGTCACCCTGGTCCTTCTTCCCACTCCTCCATGGCCCCTCCATGCCCTCTCCATACCCCCCACTCATGTGCCCCTTCATACCCCCCGACTCTGTGTGCTAAACTAAAGGAGACTCCAAAGCCTCTGTCCTCATTTGTAGCTTACAATCTAGTGGGTAGCAAAGAAAAACGTTAGCTGCAATTGTATAACCGAGGGAAATGTTACGATAACAAAGAGCATCTGGAGAAGTGAACGGCATGTGTGTATGCAGGATGGGCAGTCGCCCAGCCAAGACTTCTGGGTCCTTCCGGTGAGGCCAAACTCAGTCCCTGCCTTCAACACAAACAACAATCTGATCATCTACTCTGGAGGGACAGAGGCTGCAGAGGCCTTCAGGGTAGGGAAATCCCCCTGAATCAACTCCAAACAGATCTGACCTCCCCTTCCCTGCTTGCTTACCTCCCTTAACAGGACACTCACTACTACCCACAGAAACTAATGACTGTGCAAACCCTTCAGAATGTGTGTGTGTGTGTGAGAGAGAGAGAGAGACTTGTAACATGTCACATATAATTAGAGAATGATAAAGACATACAAAAGGCTGTGAAGAAATGAATTGTTTACTCCATGGTACTAGAACAATGGTCCCACCAGAAGGAATTCCCTCATGGATTTAAAGGCTCAATAAAAATCAAACAAGAAGAAGAGGAGGAGGAAGGCAAAGGTGTTTTCTAAGTATAAAAACATGGGGGAAATTCATGAAGGAAAAGATAATAAATGTGGCTTCATAAAAATTTCAAATTTCTCTATGCTGTAGACTCAGCAACAATAATCAATACCACTTTTTAAAAGGGACAGTTGTCAAGGCAGACCATTCAAACAGGAGGTAACACAGTTAATATGCACATAGAAGAACTGTTCAGTAATACACGTAAAATCACCAGAAAAGCAGGTTAAAGTGACTCTAAGATGCCAACATTCAACTCTCACAATGATTTTTTTTTTAATTCAGTGCTTGAGGATGGGAAAGATGTGAGCTCTCTGAAATCTCTAGCAGAGGTCCCGGTTGTTAAAGCCCTCCTGACAAGCGGCCTTCTAAAACTCGTGGGGAACTGTAAAAGGCTTTTACGCTGGGCCATCCATCACACAGGTCCTAAAGAAGGGAGTGGTGGCATGGAGTGAGAAAGATGCCTGAGATGTACCAATCAAATACAAAATGAGAACTTTTGGTTGGAATCCAGTTCAAGTGAACTGAGAGCAAGACTTTTCTTGTGATAATTAGAGAAAATTGAATGTGACAAGATTCAAGACGCCGTTGAGGAATTACTTTTTGTGTTTGCAGTATGATGATGATGTTCTGTCTATCATTTGAAGAAGTTATTTTACTGTCAAATTAACCTGCGAGTTTTATTTTACACAAAAATGTTCAGCTGAAACAATTTTGTGCAGAAGTGAATTAGAGCAGGCACTGTTAGCTGAGAGTAATTTTAGTGTGTCTAGGGTGTGTCTTGCTCTTTGCGTTCTCAATAAAATTCAAGAAATCTGGCCATGAACACAAACTCAAAATCAATCATGAGCCAAATACCTCATCCAAGTCCATGGAATAGTCCAGGAGGTGAATATTAGGCCACTGGTGTCAACTCAGATCTTTTTCAGAAAAGCACGTATTGGTCTTTTAATGCTGCTTGTGGGCTAAGGAAGGAAGGGAAAAGAGCAAGAAAAAAAACTGAGGATTTACCTTTAAAAGTGAATATATCTGTGCAGAAAAGAAAGGCCAGAATGGTAACTGTGGTCCTGAGTAGGGGTTTCATTACAAATGACCTTTCTTTGCCTCTTTAAACGTTTGTAAAAATGAGGTGGGGGGTAGCTTAAGGACTGGTGCCAAAATTCCTCTTAGGGAAGGATCTAGCTTTGGAGAAACATCTAGAAAACAAAGAAGTCTGAAGATAGATCTTTGAAGAGCTGGCCCAGGGGGACACCAGTTGAGGGCAGGGTGGGGACACAATACCTGATCTAGCCTGGTCTTGTGTAGGATGAAGGAGGCAGGAGGCTGGACCCACCAGGGCAGGCAGTTTTCAGTCCCCTCCACACAGGCAGAAAGCTTGATTCACCAGACCTGCAGAAATCTTAGTGATTTGATATCCTAAGGTTTCATTCTACAATCAAAAGAAAAGTCTCAATCTCATATTTTTAGGAAAAATCAACCTTCTCTATCCCAAGCAGGAACCTGCCTTTCTGGATTCTTCCACCAAAATTGCTGTAGTCGCCCACACCAGCTCCTCTCTGCCTCTCATTTGAAACCTCGGCAATCTGAAATGGTCATTATTTACTTTCCTCTGCTGCCCTCGCTCCTCTGACCTGATGTCCCTGGTGCGGCCATCCTTCTCAAGCTCCTCTACAGGCAAAGCTACCATCTCCAGGTGGGCTCCAGGACCTAGATCTTGTTTCATTTATAGGACACATACACACCTGGACCCAGCTGATCAGATGGGTTCAAAGAGACTACCACCTCCCTCAGACGAAACAATGTTCCTAATAATCAGCCTTGAACTACATCCAATGTCTGTAGATGTACATTGTATCCATCCCTTATGAAACTGTTTTCTTTTAGCTTCCACCTACCCTAACATGCTGTTTCTCAATGGTGAAGCTGGCTCTTTGGAAACTGTGTTTCTTCCTGTTTCAAAGACACTGCCAGGATGAACCTTAAAAGGGTGAGGAGAAAAAAGGAGCAGGTACCCTCACGCTTCCTGTTTCTCATCTTTTGTTTTTAGTGTCAGTTAAGAACACTACTTCACACTGGCAGAAGCAGCTCTTCGGGTAAGTAACTGATTCCAGTCAGCAGCGCTTTCAGTCTTTGCAGGCCCAGCTTCCTTACATGCCCTCCAAACAGTCCAGGTCAGCTACCATCCTCCCTCAGATATAAGTTCTGACCCCTGGGGGCTCCTCCCAGCTTCAGACTGGTAATACTCCCAGCCTCTTCCCTGGGTTTCCTCTGCCCCAGACAGTTGCTTTCCACAGTGGTCACCCACATCAAGCTCTAAATTCACGTTTTACCTCTTCAGTCATCTAATACCTAATTGTTCTTTTAAAAAATGTTTTTTATTTTTATGTGTTATATTTGCTTGAGTATGCACTTATACTCTGTGCGTTCCTGGTGCCTGGGGCCCTCAGAGGCCAGCAGAAGGTGTCAGATGCCCTGACACTGGAGTTACTGACATTTGATGAGCTGCCATGTAGGTGCTGGAAACCACACCCAGTCCACTGGGAGAGCAGCCAGCGCTCTTAAATATTGAGCTCTCTCTCCAGCCTCACTTGGTTGTTCTTAATGTAGAGCTCTTCCTGTTGAAACCCGGTGTGAATTCAGTCTCCTGATGGACCCTAGAGAGTGTATTGCCTCCTAGTCATGTCTTCCTGCACTGTGCATCTAGGGAGCCGTTTCCTAGATCCGGTTTCTGTCTCTTCCTATTGGGTTTGAACACAGATCCTACCCAAGTAACTAACATCTTCTCTAGGCCTGGAGTAAGTCATCAGCCAACATATCAGCTAGGAAAGAGGCTTGTATGAGCCACTGGAGACCTCCCTCCCTCCCCCAAAGCAGCAGTTCTCAACCTGTGGGTCATGACTCTTTTGGGGGCAGGTCAAAGGACCCTTTCACAGAGGTCACCTAAGACCATCAGAAAACACAGATACTTACATTATGATTCGTAACAGTAACAAAATTACAGTTATGAAGTAGCAATGAAAATAATGTTATGGTTGAGGGTCACCACAGCATGAAAAACCATAGTAAAGGGTCGCAGCACTGGGAGAGTTGAGAACCACTGTCCTAAAGCATCACCCAAGAGGCCGTCTTCCTTTCTTGATACGGGGACTTGTGAGTTACATCAGAGCTCAGACAGAGCTGAAAAGAAAGCCAAATGTGAGCCACTGGGAAGCAGGAAACAAAGCTAGGGGCCTGGATGGCAGTGCCCGACATGCTCTAGGGAGCACAGATCTCCACAGGAAGGTCCTGAAGTGTCACTTGGAGAGAGCAGTCCAGAGCCACCTTCCCTAAGAGCACACTGAGTGTTTACAGATTGCACAGCAAAACTGCAGGGCAAATATCAGAGGTCTATTTTGTAAACAGCTTGTCAATTACATAATCTTCCCAGGAATGATTTTTACATCTAATTAGCACAAATTGCCTTACACACACACTGAAAAAAAATAATAAAATAAAGCACATTTTTAAGGAAGATGCATCTAAAAATAACGCAGGGGCTTTGGATACTTTAATTAGAAGCTGGTCCTTAAAAGCGAAAACAAGCAAATTTGCAAATCAAAGAGGCTCCAAGGTCAGGCCCTAACTTCTCTGAGAGAGTCCAGGCTGTGCTTGAAGGACAGATCTCAGTGGGAGGAGGTTGCTTGGGAAAGAAAATGTGGCCCAGGTTATCTCTCTTTCTCTCACCTCTGAAGAAGGGGACCCCAGAAGAAGTCATAAATAGCAAACACACACACCCTCTCTGAAAGGCACCCATCCTGGATGCCGGACCCATCCACCTAGTTTATGTGGTCTTCTCCTCTAAGTCTATGACTAGATCCATGGTCCAGCCCCAAAGAGAACTCACTATGCAGAAGGATGTCATTGCCACTTTGGTACCCTGGCTGTCACAGAACACACTGACCAAGATTGGTTCAGATAAGATTGATCCCACCTCCAAGGCACTCAGTAAAGCCAGGCTCCTGGTCCCCAGCTAGTAGCTTTTTATTCCCTCTCTGTCCCATCTCCACCCCATCATTGTATTAGGGACCCATGGCTGCTGCAATCAAGTTCTACACACTGAGGGGCTCAACGGCAGATGCACTGTTCTGGAAGTGAAAGTTTATGATCAAGTGTCTCAGGGCTGGGTCCTTCTCAGGGAGTCAGGGAGCAGCTAGTTCATGTCTTCTCACTAAATGAAAACCTTGGCTTACAAAGACTCCGTTCCAAAACTCCACCCTCAGCTTCCCATAGCCTTCTCTCTGTACCTCTCCCCCAAAATCCCCTTTCTATAGCTAACTCTGTGAAAATTTCTCTTTCTGTTTGGATGTGGATCATAGTTCTGAGGGCCTACCTAAAGACCTCAGTTTAACATGTTTTTTTGTAAGTTGCCTGTTACTGAATGAGGTCCCATTCCCAGGTAGCAGGTACTATCATTGCAACACCTTCTGAGAGTACAAGGCCATCATTATGATGGGGGCATGTTTGGGGAGATAATGGCTGACAGTTCTCTGGTAGCCTCGAGCGATGTTCCCATCTAATAGCCGGAGAGCAGAAGTACCTTCCTGGCAGCAACACCCCTGCCTCCAGCCCACCTGAGGCCTAGAATGTGTGAGGCTGTGAGCAGCAGGCATGGGAGAAGAGGAATGGAAGTAGCTAGACTCAGAACCCTGCAGCATGTGCAGCTTCATAATGATTAATAAGTATTAATAAGTTATTAATAAAGATGAATCAGGGCTTCCCTAGAGATGCCTACAAAAGCAGCTAATAGCGCCAAACTAGCGAGTAAAAGAAAAGAACTCCGAGAAAACCTGATCAGCAGCCTGGGGACCTAGTGACTCCCTCTTCCCTTCCAGAGCTCTGCTTTGTCTGAGACATCACACAGGAGAATCCACCCCTTCTTCCAAGAATGGGACGAGCATCACAGAACAGTGCTCTGTAAGCATTTGTCAAGTCTTATGGAGAAAGCCTGAGGTTGGAGCCTGGCTGAAGCCTGAACCCCAAGTTATGGTTACCCCAGGCCCAGTTCAGCCTAATCAGCTGAACAGAGAAAATGAGAACCCCTAGAGTGGAGAGTAGGAAGACCCCCGTCAGGCTTTAAGTCCTTAGAGAATCTGACGACAGGGACAGACCCAACAGTTAGTTGACAGCAATAATAGTGACAGCTCAGTCTGTCTTCCAAAACCTGTTGCCAGGCAAGCAACATACATTAGCACCCCACCTCACAGTGAGGAAACTGAAGCTAAGAGAGGCTGCAAGCGTTCTTTTAGAAGACACAGCTGCCGGGGCTTGAGATGCTGATTCCTAAAGTAGACCGAGCGTGGCAGTGGAGTTGGGGTGGGGGAGAAGGAGAAAGGAAGAAAGGAGAGGAGGGAAGGAGAAATGAAAATAAAACGAAGAAATAAAGAAGAGATAGGG
>LOJH01034930.1:6832-20310 GCA_001685095.1 Ellobius talpinus
GCCTCTGCCTCCCAAGTGCTGGGATTAAAGGTGTGCACCACCACTGCCTGGCAATAGGTGGTTTCTTTTGTAATACTTAGCATCTTTTTAGCATTTGTCCTTTGACTCTGTAACTAGGTGTGTTGTGTTTGAATGGACTGTGGAATGCTAGGTGTTCTTCAGTGACCCAGACTGAAGCTGACAAATGTTACAGTATAGGTGTTTGTGGTAAAGAGGAGGATGCTGAGCTGCAGTTGTTGTTGGTGGTGGTGATTTCAGGCCGGCTTTTCTCCACCAGCCTTTTCAGCTTTCTAGCTAGGAAATTCAGATGGAGAACTGCTAAATGAGCAGCTTTCCCAAGGAACAAAGCAAAACATCTTTGTAGACAGACACTTTCAACCTAATGCAGGATACAAAGAACTAAAACAAAAAATGGTTCCATAAATACAGTAATAGGATTAGAGGTTAGTGTGGGTCAGCATCCAGGGAGGGTGCAGCTCACTCACGGAGAGGTGGTGTGATCTCAGATAAAGTGAACTAGCTCTGGTTGTCTCAGTGTTGGATGTGATCTCATTGAATCCTCAGGACAGCTCTTCAAGCTGAATGCTACTCCAGTTTCACGGGATTAGAAACTTGAACTTCTCGATCCTGTGGTGTGCTGAAAGACATGCAGCTAATTAGTGTTGAGGTTAGCTTTGAATCCAGGCCTGTGTGCATCAGGGTTTTTTCACTGCAAGATTCTGGTTCTTTGAAGAAGAATGGTGAATGCTTTCCAAGTAGAAAAAAATGCAGAAACATAATTTTTTTTAAAAAAGTAAAACAAAACAAAAGAAAACCTTGTAGAGAGATGGAGAAAACTCCAAGTAAAAGAACATGAAGTAAAACTCAAAGATGATCCAGTCCTAAATATTTGTTGTCCATATAAAACTATTAATTTGGGGAATTGGTGTGTGTGTGTGTGTGTGTGTGTGTGTGTGTGTGTGTGTGCAGAAAGAAACTGATAGAACACAGTATAATCATTAGAAGCATGTCCAGGCAATCATAGGAATTTAGAGCAGTTGGTTTTGGGGAGTGTGTTGCACCGGGAGGGCCATACTAGCACTGAAGCCTTGAGAAGCTGGTGTTTTACAGGGAGACAATGGCATAGGGTCCTTTGTATGTATGCCATGTGCCTCGGTCTGGGTTATACCAGCATGACAGGAACTCAGTGTGCAAGGAAGGAACAAGAATCAAAACAGGTTGTCACCAGGAGTTTGTGTATTGCATCTTATGTTGGGTCCTCATTCTGTTGTTCGTGGATGAACAGAGGAGAGGCATTTTCACGCTTTTGTTTCAGAATCAAACTTTGATCTGCATACAGTAACATCTGACTGATAGCCAGTATGAATGAAAGGAGACCAGTTACAAGACAGAGGTCTGTGTGGTGGAAGGTGGTGACTGGCCAAATTAGGGTGGTGACTGGCCAAATTAGGGTGGTCCCTATTTTAAATGCCCAAGAAAGGCTGGTGCAGAGAAAATTTTAAGAAAGAAAATAGTTCAATCTGTGTCTTAAATTAAAAAGGGAGAGAGGAGGAATTGGAATCTGGGTTTTCTACAAACGTGTAACACCCGATTCTGTGTTACCATCTCGGTACAGTTCACGTGCCGTACACTAGCCGGGCAAGGGCCTGGAGATTGAAAGAACACACAAGAGACCTGGGTCATTCGAAAGGAGATCAGCTGAATGCCATTTATTCTACCTTGGGGAAATCCTTATACCTTGCTGCTGCACAAGGATTCCCACCCAGGCAGGTGGGAAATTACCACACCAAAGATGGAGTAAACAGTGCCCTACAGNACACACAAGAGACCTGGGTCATTCGAAAGGAGATCAGCTGAATGCCATTTATTCTACCTTGGGGAAATCCTTATACCTTGCTGCTGCACAAGGATTCCCACCCAGGCAGGTGGGAAATTACCACACCAAAGATGGAGTAAACAGTGCCCTACAGCTAATCACCAGGCGGGGCAGAGGGAGCACAGGAACAAACAGAATTTTTTAGTTAGCTGACCGGAAACTGTCCTCAAGATAAACCCCAGGAACGGGTAGACCCGGGCCCTACACAAACGTTCTGGGCTGACTATTAGAATGGATATAAGTTGGTTCTGAAGATAAAGACAAGCATACATGGAGAGAAGAAAAAGAAATTGAGTTCTGAACTAATTTTGAAGTGTTTGTTGAGACAGCCAGATGGAAATGCCAAGTGAGCATTTCGTATATACATGCTTGGGGACTGTACCAGCAATAAGGATCTGGGAGTTTGGCATAAAAGTGGTGGACACAGAGAGTCCCATCTTGGAGAGTTTACAGAATGAGAAGAATATAGCGTACATTCTATAGTGTATCAAAGACACTGGAAATTAATCACAGCACAGTAAGTATCTAGTGGTGTAATGAAGACCAAGAAAGGAGATACTGTTCAGGTATTTGTTACTAGTGCTGTGTCCTATAGAGAGGAAGTTAGATGAGTAAGTGCTTTCACAGTCAAAAGACAGCATTTCAGGAATAGGAGCTAAAGAAACTCAAATGAACTTGGGGCTTTCTCTGGGACTTTATTGTTGAGGTAAAGAGATGCTAAGGTGGCAGCTAGAGAGAAGTCTAGGATCCCAAGAAAGCTGGTGTGTTATAATGGAATATTGTATCTATTGATCTGAGACAGAACTTAAACATGTTTTTCTTAAGGGGAGGGCCCCAACTAAAAAGGAAAGGGCTGGGCAGAACAGTCCAGTGGTGTGTCACTAATGGAGTGAGTAAACATCCAAGGGTATGATGGAAACGGACTCTTGAGCATAGAGGAAAAGTCACCCTTTGCAGATGGGGTTGGAACTTCTTTGTCTGGATGCTATTTTCTAGGATGGATACTCCATGATCTACTCAGAAAAAGCCAATCTCAGATCTTCTGGACCTTTGTACTATATATTGATGGCTAGGACCTGACTGACCCTGGGGTAATGAAGTCACTTGGTCATATGCCAGCCCTATGCTGATGCATGCAAAAGTGAAGACATAACCCCTGACTTTGTGAAGCTTTTCATCTAGTGAGAGAGACAGAGAGCAAAGAGACAAATAATAGCAAAAAGAAATGTATATAATTATAGCAACCTGCAACATTTTATTCGTAGGAATGATGAGGACATCATGATCAAAATGGAATAAATTTGGAAATCAACTTCATAAAGATTGTCAGCCCTGAGTCCTTAAAATCATTCCATGTGGAGAGGGCATAAATAGAACCAAGGCTCAGACCAAATTCTGAGGGAGGTATTTCAGTCTCAGATGTCAGGGTATGAATCCTGAAGCCGAGCTGCTTGTGTGCTCTTGGAAATACCCAGAGAAAAGGGATTGTTGTTAGAGATGACAGGAATAGCCAAAGAGCAGAGATGCCTGGAGTTTCCCCTCATTCAGCAACTTAACAGTGTGCCCATCATTTACCAGTGCCATTCTAGGCTCCAAAGCTCTTGGCAGAGAAGTCTGTCTTCATGGGGATTACTGAGGAGGTGTCCTGTGATAGCAAACAGCAGCCACTGCAGCCGTAGTGATGGGAGAAGAGCAGGAAAGAGAGCTGGCAAAGGAATAGAACCCAGCCTGAGGTTAGAAGATTCAGGGAGCCTTTTCTGAGGGGTGGCCAGCTGTAGTAGGACTAGAATGTTCCAGTACAGAGCTAGGACTGTGGCATGTAAGGCCATATAGACCATGCTCCAGCGTTTATATTTTGCTGCTTGCAGCGAGGAGACATCAAAATGTGGCAAGAGTAGAAGCAGGCTGACTGCCCACACACTACGTGGTAGTCACAGCAAAAACGAGTAGATTGGGGTGACACGGGAAATGCAAAGATCTGTATTCCTAAAGAACAGTTCCCTCTTCAGAGACCTGCAGGATGGCACCAAAACCCAGGGCCAAATGGGGCGTTCATCACCGATCAGACTCTAAAGGATTCAATGTGCAAGACTGTTTTAGATTATGTATTCCATACACTGTTTGACACCAGATACCTAAATAAGAGTTGTGCTATAAGCTAGGCGTGGTGGAATATGTATGTGTAATCCCAGCAGCTCTGGAGTATAGGACTGGAGGATTGCTTGAGTGCATAAGTTTAAGACCAGCTTGAGCAGCATAGGAAAATCTTGTCTTTAAAAAGTGAGATAAGGTTTTAGCATGTCATACTGGGCTTGTTGTGGGCTAAGTGACGGAAATTAGTGACTAAAGAAGCATAGCATTTCACGATAATCTGTAGAAAAATTTGTCTGAATAAGGACAATATTTATTTCTGCCTTGTGGCCTAAGCACTAAGCCCTTAGAGTATATGGTTGTGTGCGCTGTTGTCCTAAGCACCTGGTAACCATGTCTGTGATTTTACATTTATATCCTGCCTAGTTAAAACATGGGAAGACTTGCCATCACATTCTCACTGTTTTACCTGTGAAGCATAAAACTAGTTCCTTTTTGTCAATTCCAAAATATTGTTAGAGAAATGTAGCCCCACCTGCGTCTCTACATCAGCACATGCTCCGAGTCTAATGGCATTCCTGCCTGTGAGTGGCTGTGGAGTTTTGAGTGATTTTCATATTCTTTATGTTATGTTTAGTGTAGCCTAAAGAGTATCCTAAAGAGTGATGCCTAAAGAGTATCATTTGTATATTCCCATTCCCCATTAGTTCTTATTTCTGTTAGATACAGATGCTACCTAATTTAACCAAATTAGGATATTTTACTTTGATTTTTTATTACGGCATGTGTGTGTGTGCGCGTGCGTGCGCGCGCGCCTGCACAAATATGTGCCTTAGGAAAGGTCAGAGGACGACTTTGAGGAGTTCATTCTCATTTCCTATTGTGTGGTTCCCAGGACTCAAACTTAAGTCATTAGTGTTGGTGGTAGGCACCCTTACCCACTGTGCCATCTCATCAGTCCCATGCCTACACCCTCCACCCATTGGAGTGTTTTAATAATTCATGATTCTTTTCATATGTCTGCAAATGTTTACATTAGAATTTATGTGTATGGGAGTATTGCCTGTATTGTGTCTGTGCTTCCTTTGTGTTATTAATGCCCATGAAGACTAGAAGAGGGCATTGGATTTCCTGAAAATGAAGTTACAGATGGTTGTGAGCTATGGATGGAGGTTCTGGGAACTGAACGCTGGTCCTCTAGAAGAGCAGCGAATGCTTTAGTGCCCCTCCATTTTTCTCCAGCCCCGTCAGTGTTATTTTGACCTAATGTGCAGTTGTAAGAAGTGTGAAGTATTCAGTGTACCCTTCCCCTAGTTGCATGTTGTAAACTAGTACAGTCAGGATATTGATGTTGACACATTGAGTAGCTCTTACTCATTCCCCACTTTGACGTGTACTTTTGTGTGCTTCTGTTTCTGTCAGGACAGTTTTCGTCTCTAAACTGATCGTGTGGCCAGTGTATAGACAGGCGTCGCACTTTAGAGCAGCTCTATAGGGACCCCTCATGCTGCTCTCATGTCCACTCTCCATTTTCTCCTTCACTCGCATTCTAGTTCCCTGGCAGAATTCATTCCTGCTCGTCTCAGATTTTGACATTTTGAGAGCATTAGATAAATGGAGTCATTAATACAGAACCAGTAGCATTGGCTTTTTTTTTCTCTCCCCAAGACAGGGTTTCTCTGTGTTGTTTTGGAGCCTGTCCTGGAACTAGCTCTCATAGACCAGGCTGGCCTCAAGCTCACAGAGATCCACCTGCCTCTGCCTCTTGAGGGCTGGGATTAAAAAAGTATACCACCACTGCCCAGCAATATTGGCTTTTTCAGTAAACATAATAGCCTCAAGATTCATCCAAATCTTAAATAGCAATAGTTCATCGCTTCTTATTGCTGCCTAGTGTTCCATGGTATTTTTGTATAACTGTTTAGCCATGATACCATTGAAGGCTATCTGGAATATTCACTCATATACAGGCTCTTTTGTGAACACAAATCTTCCTTTCTTTGGGTGATTGTCTAAGAGTGTAGTTGCTTGTTTATATATTAGCTAAATACTTTGTTCTGTAAATAAAAAACAGTTTTTCAGAATTTCTAAACCATTATACATTCTCAGCATCCCTTCCAGCGTTGATGTTGTGTTTGTTTTTACTTTTAGCCATTGTGATAGATGTTTGGTCTTTTTCATTGTGGTTTTAATTTGCATTGTTCAAATGTCTAATGATGGTATGCCGTCTATAGTCTCATTGGTGAAATTATGTTTCCCCATTAACTAATTGGATTTTTTTAAGCTCATGCTACACTGTTTTGGGACAGCTTTCAAGAATAGTTTGTTCTCTTCTACTGTGTTGTGGGTCTCTCAGATCAACCAAGCTGAGTAGCAGGACCCCTTATTTGCTGAGCCATCTCCCTGGCCCATGAAGATTCTTTTTAAACTGTTGTCTTCAGGATGCCTTTGTGCATTCTAGTAGATGTTTCTCTGTCAGATGTTTCACGGGATTTCGTTCAGTCTGTGCTGTCTTTTCATCATTTATTAGAATCTTTTACAGAACAAATGTTGTTAAATTGATACGTTTGATGTTAGCATCTTTTTATTTTATGCATTGCTTTTGATGGTAAATATAAGAATTTTTCTTGTTTTTTTCTATAAGTTTTATGTTTAAGTCTCTGTTCATTTTGAGTTAGCTTTTCGAGACAAATGGGATTTAAGTTAATATTCCTTTTTGTTCCCGCATGGCTGTCCACTTGCTACAATACCATTTTAAAAGCCTACTTTCCTATTGTTGACTTGGTTCTGCATGACTTTAAATATTCCTTGGCTGTGTTTGCATGGCTCTATTTCTGAGAAGGTCTCCCTTTTTAAATATTTTCTGTAGTTCCCATCATAGATGTGAAAAGGTAGAAAATGAACCTTTGTCAAATCATCAGAAAATGCCCATCATAAATACTTTTCATGTTACTAAATGTTTAAAACATTGTTTTAATGATCTTTTAATATTTTTTGATGTGACACTATTTTGGTTTGTTTGGTTTTCATGGCAGGGTTTCTCTGTAGCCCTGGCTGTCCTAGAACGTGCTCTGTGGACCTAGCTGGCGTTGAACTCAGAGACCTGCCTGCCTCTGTCTCCTTAGTGCTAGGATTAAAGGCATGCACTGCCACGGCCCATCGCTAGTTGGTTTTTATGTTTTTGCTCAGTATAGTTTTGGAAACTTTTCAGAGTCTTGATATCTCATTGTTCCATGGGGGGTTTATCTCTGTGCATTATGTTTATGCTTTAGGAAGGAGCACTAGGCTTTTTCAAATGCTTTAAATTTATTTTATGTGTATGGGTGTTCTGTCTACATGTGTATCTGTGTACCTGTGTGTGCCTGGTGCCCACGGAGGCCAGAAGAGGTCAGATCCTCTAAATTGGAGTTACAGACGTTTGTGATCTGACATGTGGGTGCCAAGAATTGAACCCTGGTCACTTAGAAGACTAGCCAGTGCCCTTAACCTCTGAGCCATGTCTCCAGTCCAGCAGTTATTTAATTTTGAGAATTTCCCTAACTACTCCTTTTTAATTAAATCTCTCTGCCTCCTCCATTATGTGTGTTTGGGGGGGCATTGTTTGCTTTAAACTTAAGATTTATGCTTCCATATTAAGTTTATTATTTTGCCTCCCTCAAACAGAAAGCAATAGATCTTGCAAGCAAAGCAGCCCAGGAAGACAAGGCTGGGAACTATGAGGAAGCTCTTCAGCTCTACCAGCATGCTGTTCAGTATTTTCTCCATGTCGTTAAGTGTAAGGCGTGCTTTATTTTATTTAAACCTGTGCACTAAAAGGGAAAAAATTGTTACATGTATAAAAATCCAAATACAGAGCCAAGAGAATTCAAAGATCTAAGGCCACCAAATAAAACTTAAGTCCCCTTTCTCCTAACTTTTAAGTCCTGCTCACACATGTGACACCTGTTATAGTTGTTACTTCATACACCCAGGATCTTTTTGTGTATTCAGTGGAGAAACCCTTGTTTTATAGATAACCTATACAGATTATATGATTTGAGCTTAATCATTGCCTAAGCATATGCTGGAAATGATTTTGTTGTAAAAATAAATTAGGAGATCCTAAGTGTATCTTACAAATGCTCTATTCTGGGAACTGGAGATTCAACACTGAGAAACAAGTACCATGAAAACCTGTAAGGTCCATCACCAATCTTACACTCGGTGTGTTGGGTTGTTTTAGTTTGAACTTTTCCCATTTAAGTGGAGGGGAGAGGTTATGCTAAAGAAAAACTGGAAATGAAATAGAACACATAGACATGAGGATAATACTATGCATTGTCTATATTGTTCAAGTCCACATTTCAAAATAGCCCTGATAAAGGCTGTTATGTAATACAGTTACCATGTTGTTGGTCCACATAATGTATGTGACTTCTGTTACTTTGTATACTTTGAAATAAAACAGACAAAGATGTTAATGAGGTTATTACTGCTTTTCTTCTGATTATCTTTTGTATCTTAAAATTTTTATTCACTTGTATTAATTTTATTTATTAATATACATGTGTAGTGAGAAGAGAACAAATCAGCTTCTGGTTTTCTAACTCCACCTTCCCAGCCTTTATTAATCTACATGCAGAGTTGTGTGTCATCTCTCTTGAGATTGGTTCTATATAAGACAGTTTTCAGCTATCTGAAAACTGTTAAGGGAGGAAATTGAAATGTATAGACTGTTAAATACTTTGCTATTATAGAACATTAACTTAAAATATCTACCGTTTTGCTCTGAGGTTTTTTGTTTGTTTGTTCTTAAATTCACACTCTTGGCCTCCAGCCCTGAACAGGAAGGAACAGAAAAAGGGTGATAATCATTGGATACAATGAGTAAGAGATGGAAGTTCCTAGTTAAAAGAGTATCTCTAAGTTTGAACCTTTCTCCGTTGAGTACGATTATTAGCTTCTTTTCTGATGTCCTGATAGAATACCCTGGTGGAAAACAAGTTAGGGAAGAAAGACTTCATTCTGCTTTACTTACAGTTCTAGAGGGAATCCTGCTTGTCATCACAGGAAAGGCGTGGCAGCAGGAGACTGTGGCCAGTCTGGGAGTCAGGAAGCTAACTGATCACAGACCATCAACACATAGGAAACTAGACAACAGAAAGCAGAGCTAGATCCTAAAACCTTAAAGTCCACCCCAGTGACACAGTTCCTCTAGCAAGGCTCTACCTCCTAAATGATCCGTAACCTTTCTAGGCAGCACCATCCACTGGGGTCCAAGTGTATGGACCTGAGCCTGTGGGGAACATTTCATATTGAAACCACAACAAATGCTAATGAAATAGTTTCTCATTCCCTTCACAGATGAAGCACAAGGTGATAAAGCCAAGCAGAGTATCAGGGCCAAGTGTACCGAATATCTTGATAGAGCAGAAAAACTGAAGGAATATCTGAAGAAAAAAGAGAAGAAATCACAGAAGCCTGTGAAAGAGGAACAGTCAAGTCCAGTTGATGAGAAGGGGTATGTATTCTCAAGTGTTAGGCTTTATATCTCGTAACCTTTATTTGTGTAATAAGTTTCTTTGACTAAGCCAGGTATTTTCCAGTCATGAGTCATAGTCCAGAGGGAGCTTATTGCCTATTTCAGTCATTAAGTTTTATTGAGACACAGCCTTGCACATTTGTTTATATACTGTCATCTCAGGCAGCTCTTGTACTGTAACAGCAGAGTTGAGTGGTTACAGTAGGGATTGTATGGCCACAAAACCTGAAGTAGTACATCAAGCCTTTCGAAGACCAAAGTTTGCCAGTCTGCTTACTGCTTTTTATACCTCCCTGACTGTTTTCGAATAACTGAGAAAATACTGTGGGCATGGCACTAATACACCCCTGACTGTCAGTTCAAGTGATCTATGAAGTAAGTCTGACCCTCTGGACAAAATGAACACTAATTCCAATAATGTCAGTAATTTTTATTTATGCAAAGTTTTTAAATGTGGATTTGCACTATGTCATTGTGAAGAAAGCAACAGCACAATTTTTAAAAACTGAGCTCCATTTATTCAATGTCTTCCTAGATGCATGATGTATCGCAAATATAAAGAGCATTTACTGTACTTTAGTGCATGCATTCCCAGCTCCCTCAGCAGGAAGCACATACTCTAGCTTGATTTGTTTTCAGTAGTTCTATGAATGAGTGCCAATATGGTTCCAGATGACATACTAGAAAAATGACATTCTGGGTTGATGTGGCTGACTGGCTTTGAAGCACTGACAATCTGGTGAGCTCTGGAGCCTTTGATGCCCACTTTTTATGTTCTGCAGGGTATAGGTTTCTTGGATGATGGGAATGAGGGATGGAGCCCAGTAGGCAGTGCTCTTCTCCCATGTTTGCTCATGATGAAATTTTGCCTCTTTACTAAGCACTGCCAAATTTAAGAACAGGAGAAGAATAAAATTTACAATTGACTGCCTTAACCTGTGTGGCAGAGTTTGAAGAATATGATAAGCTCAGAATAATATGTTCCTTGTTAAGACATGGTTAGGAAATAGTTTCTGTGGCACACCAAGAGCAGTTTATGCTCTGTACATAGTACAGTAGTTCCCAACATGAAGTGCACAATTCATCATGAGAATATAGCTCACAGATTTCTGCCAGCCAGGGACTTTGATTGTCCCTGTCTACTGGGACACATGCTGTGTTAGTGAGGACCCTGTAATCACTTGCTCTGCAATGGCTGCCTGACAAGGGAGAGCCAATCTTTCTTCCCTGCTAAATAACAGTCTTGGTTACAAGTAGCAGGACTCACTTTGGCTGGTTATATTTTATAAGGGATTACCTTACAGAATTTTGAGGACAGAAAATAAACCTTGAGTTCCCATCATTAAGAAAAGTACCCAGGATACCATATGGGGACATAGAATGAATTCATCCCTGTGGGATTTTATGTTCAAGAAGAGATCTTATTGCTGCCACCTCCTCCAGCAAATATTCCTAGGGCTCAGAAATACACAGCAAGGCCTCTGCCTCAGTTTCCACAGGGCAAACCAGTGGTCTTCCCTGAAGATATGTTCTTCATGTAAGCAGCCCTCACCTTGGAGGATTTCAAGTCTGATGAGAATAAAGGCTGATTGCAAGGAAACCTACGAAACATAGTTGGTTTTCAGTGGTTTTTACAGCACAAGAATCTTGAATAGGAGACTGGGATGTCAGACTCAGCTCATGGAGTTACTTCATCCATAACCCTGCCATTCTACAGATAACCAAGGCTTTCCACCCTGGCACAAGTCCAAAGTTTTTTAAATTCTCTTTGTATCTCTCTTTGTCTTTTTTGTTTGTTTGTTTGTTTTGTTTTATTTTGAGACAGGGTTTCTCTGTAGCTTTGGAGACTGTCCTGGAACTAGCTCTTGTAGACCAGGCTGGCCTCAAACTYACAGAGATCCAACTTTTCTTCTCTGTGTCACTTTATCACTCAACATTGTATCAGGAACATTTTTCCATTAATTGTTTTTACAACATTGTTTTCAAAAGCTGTAGCGTATTCTGTCATAAGGCTTATCTCTATAACTGAACATAAATTCTTTTTTCTCAGTGTACTGTAGATGTAACTGCCCTTGTAGTGAAATTTTAAAATTATCTCTTCAATATAAATCCCTAGATGTGAAATAGTGCTGTTCTAGTTTGTTTCTCTGTTGCTGTGCCAAGTACCATGAGCTAAAGCAATATGGGGAGAAAGGGTAGTGTAGGTAAAGGATATAGTCTGCCACCAAGGGAAGCAGGAGCTTCAAACAGACTGATGGAGGGATGCTACTTACTGATGACTGATGGGGGATGTTCTCCCTTGCTTGCTCAGCCATCTTTCTTGTATAGCCCAAGCTCACCTGCCCACAGAGGCACTGCCTATAGAGAGCTGGGTCCTCCTACATCAATTAGTAGGAATCAAGGTCGCTATACACATGTGCCCACAGTCCAGTTTGATGGAGTGGAGGCAATTCCTCAGTGAGAGTCCTTCCTGGGTAGTCTAGGTTTGTGTCAAGTTGACAAAAACTAACCAGCACGAGTGGGTTGGCCCTTTTTCTTGGCATTCAGAAAATACTCACCAGGAAGCTTTATCTGCTGGGGGACCTCAGGCTAAGGGGTATAGTGTAGGCAATTGTGTGTTGTACCTTTTCTTCCTAGCATCAAGTCTTGTTATATTTGCTTCCGACATTTTTTTCTGTAGTTGCCTATAACTTTCCAAACCCTTCATTGAATAGTGTGGGCATACAACCTGCAGGTACATACATGCATGGGTGTGTCGTGAGGATGGAGGTGTATCTGACTTCATCCTGTATTTGTCCATTTCCAGTGCATAGTTCCCTATTGATTATCTGCCTGCTTCCTGTTTTAATATATTCTTAAAAGCATCATTTGAAACACTTAAAGTAATGTTTAATGTCAATGTCTTTTCTTGCTTAAACACTCCAGGTTATCTTTCCTTCATTGTTGCATTGTTTATTAGCAGTGAGTGATCTTGTGCCTGTATTCAATTCTTTTCATCAGGAATGAAAGTGATGGAGAAGCAGAGTCTGATGACCCTGAGAAAAAGAAACTACAGAATCAACTTCAAGGTTACTCTGGATTTCATTCTTAAATTTACTTATTGAAAAGACTCATGGATTGACTGCTTGAATTGCTTAGTTTCCCTTTATTTCATTGAGTTTCAAAAAATGGCTTTGTTTTCTCATGGATCACATACTGGCTTGGTTCCAGGCTAGGGTTTACTCTCAAGGCTTTCTAATCTTGTGTTGTTTTTAACAGAGTTTTTAAAAAATGGTTTGTTTATCTACTTTTAAAAGTTGCTTTTTCATTCGTTTTCCCTTATAAAGTAAGTAGCAATGACACTGTTAATACACCACAAGGCCCAAGGGCCCGAATGATTATGAACTACACTGATTCTGCTGCCATGGCTGCACTTGATGTGTGCTCCATTTCCCCCCTGTTCTTCTCTTCCACTTTCCAGTGTTGACAGATACGCTTATTTCATTGTGTTTGCTTTTCTCTTTTATCTGCTACACACGGCAAGGCTCTTTTTTGATCCTGCTGTCCTGGAGTACAGTGGCATAATGGCATGTCCGCTATTATAGACCTCAGTTCCACTGTGAGGTCTGCCACTTAAAAGCATTCAGATTTTGGGCAAGTTTCTCAATCTCTCAGAATCTGAGTCCCCATCTTGAAAGTGGTCATTTCTTTCAGGGAAAGGAAAGCAAGATAATGCAAAAAGATCTTAATAAATTCTAGAGGTTTGATTAATGGTAACTCAGTGTATCTAAAATGGCATCTACTTAATTGTTGGTTTCTTTAACTGCTGAGATATGATTGCATTTTTATATGTTAGCTAATGGTTTTTCAAATAAAAGGCTCAGTCATTAGTAGTATGTATTTGTACCTTTGAGTCTTACCTAACAAAATATTTAACAAAAAGATTCCCATTTTGTAGGCTCGGTTTGGTTACTGGATAGTGAAACAGTGTGTGTGTGTGTGTGTGTGTGT
>LOJH01034931.1:0-15896 GCA_001685095.1 Ellobius talpinus
TTGGAGCCTGTCCTGGAACTCACTCTGTAGACCAGGATGGCCTCAAATTCACAGGGTTTAAGGGCATGTGTCACTATTGCCCAGCACCATGATTGGTTTTTAATTCCCTAAAAATGTTGCATTGGTACATTTTCCCACTTGTTCCAAAGTCCTCTGGATAACCCCAGGGATTGTTCCTTATAAGTTCTACTAGGTACCACCTGGAGAAGCATGTACTGGTACAGGCAACCCAATAAGGTCCATATGTGAAGTCCAAGTTCTAATAGTTCTCTACTGCTTTGAGAGCCGATGGCCATATCTCTCACACCCCTTTCCATGGCCTAAGCAGAGAGCTTGATATATAATAAGCACTTAATAAGGGTGCGTTGACTTTAATGAACGAAGCAAGTCATTATTTAACCTGATTATTTACATGACTTACATAGTGGGGCATAAAAGCACTTTATAACCTTTGCATATTATCATTTCAGTGACTCCAAACCAACTCCTTCGTAGAGATCCCCGTCAGTAGCCTTCCATCAAACTCAGCACTATTTCCAGAGAGAAATAAAAGTCTGAATGTTTTCCCCAACTTAAAAGGATCCTGTCTGTTGGATACCATGTCATCTCCTGAGCCTGTTTCTCACCCACAATCACCAGGGGACTAAAGGTGCTACTTGGCACAAGCAACCGTAGAGATGTATCCTCAAAACAGCTTCTCCCTATTGTGAGCCAACATATTATGACAACTAAGAGTTGTGCCAACCCAGCCACCTTCTACCCTTCTCTACTACCCAGAAGCACCTGATTGATTGCCTTCAACGACAGGAGTCGCCCAACACCAAAGTGCCCTGGAGAAGCAACACCACACAGCACTTCTGATTCAGCCACATCTCCCTTGTGGGAAGTACATGCCACATAGGTTGCCCCAGAAGGAACTATCCCTAATCATTAAAGGCTGGATCCCTTCGTGGCCACAATGAACCAAGTACTTTCCAAACCATATCATGTTTTGTGTTTAACCCACTGCTTCCCAGCTGCAAATACACACACTGGTGGGTGCCTTTGTAAGTCAATGGCCCAGATGGCCCTCACCCCAGCGCTGTCCTCCAAAGAACACACAGCCTCCCCAACAGCCAACTGCATGTTATCACTGCCTCCAAGGAGCTTCTTGCCAAGGAAGAGACAGAACAGGAATTTTAAATGGCGCTCCCTGCATCCACAGCCTGGATCAAAAATCCCTAAATAGGCATGTTTGATAAATTCATCCAAAATCACAAACAACCAAGAGTAGAATGAGGACGCCCTTCACGAACATAGAATAGACTGAATATTTAAAGTTGCTATGTACAGTCAAAGTGCCAGCATATTTATTTTGCAGGGTTGATCAATCATTTGTTTCCCTAAAGAACGCCAGGCCTTTAACTACTCATCCGATTACGTCTGCAGCAGCCACATTACTGCTGCCTGATACTTAATATTTCACCCACGTGGCTCCCAGGCACAGCACTGGCTGAGGGAGGCTGACTCTCCACCGGGATGCCTGTTTGCTTTGAGGAATCGGTCTACCCACCTCGGCTTCACTCACCTTTCCTCAGCCCCCAGATTAAAAGGTAAAGGACAGGAATGGAATAATAACTGCTTATTTCTTTTCCTTCTCACTTCAAACAAGAGATTTACTTTCAAAAACCCCATTAAGGGTTTGATATGTTTGCTGAAAAACTGCTAGTGACTTAAAAAGCACCAGCAAATTACATTGGCCTGCAGCTCCCGGTAGCTATAAGGCTTCAAGATAAGGCAAAGTTCTTGTCTCAGCAGCAGGGCTGTGGTTTGAATTGACACCAGTCCAGGCAGCAATTGCCTTTCCATGTGTGGGGTGGGCAAGAGGGATCCCGTTATTTGTCAGTTTCAATGATAATGAGAAATAGGTGTTAAGTGCCTACAGGTAAGCTAGACATTGTACCAGATACAGGAAAAAAAGGGCACTGCCCTCACGTTGCTTCAGCCTAACAAGGAGACAACCACTACAAATGTGTCACCTTCTGGACTCCCAGTCTCACTGGCGATTTGACTTTTACCTGCCACCCAGTTATTTCCTACCTCACTCTTGTTTGCTCCTACTGATGATTTAGTCTAGAGAGTCAACCTTTATGCTGAAGGGAAACAAGGACAGAAGTATGCTGGTCAAATGCCTGCTAAAAATAAGAGATATTGCAAACTGTACTGATTCAGGAGAAACTGCCTGCCTTCAATTCTGAGTAGTGGGGCTGGACAAATGGCTCAGTTGTTAAGAGCACTGGCTTCTCTTTCAGAGGACCATGTTCACAGCCCAGTACCCCCACTGTAGTTCATAATCATCTGTAACTCTAGTTATAAGGGATCTGACACTCTCTCTGATCTCCACAGACACAGGGCACACATGTGATGCACGTACATACATGCAGGCAAAGCACTCGCACATAATATATTAAATCTTAAGTAGTGGGTACTTTATTGTTTTGGGCCACTTAGGCTTCTATGACAAAATATTCAAAACCAGCCAGTAACAAAACACTCCAAAGTGGCTGGCTTACGATCAGACAACACCTCTCTCCATTCTGGAGGTACTGAGTGCAAATGTGTGGCACTGAAAGACCCCAGTCCTGCTGAAGGCCACTTACTCAATCTCAGGTCCTCGCCAGGATGGAAGGGGCCCTTTGAGTCTTGGGATCATGGTCATTTCTTCTGTTTTAGAACACTGGTGTAAAGGGAGGAGGGGGTAGATGGGAGCTGGGGGAGACAGCAGGAGAAGAGGAAGGAGGGGAAGCTGTGGTCAGTATGTAAAAATAGGTGAAAATGTTAGCATAAAATAAATGTAAAAAATAAAAAATAATTTAAAAAAGAGCACTGGTGTTGAAACTTAGAAAGGAACTCACAGAAAGGGATGACTAAGATCATAAGGGAGCTGAGAAATACAGAGGGCAATAGAATATGCGCGATAAGGAAGGAGAGGGAGGCTGGCTCTCTGAAGGCTGGAAAAGAACCAGCTAGAGTGGGACAGGAAGCATGGGAAAGGGCAGTGGGGGAGGGGAACAAATGACAACAAAGTATGACACATATGTAGAGTCACTATGATGAAATCTGTTACTTGGTACGCTGATCTAAAAAAATAATGAAAATAAAACAATATCTCTGAACTTTACACAACAACAAAGTTGTGCCCAGGAAGAGCCCTCCGACCTCGCCAGCTCTGCTTCTCTGCTCCGCTTTCTCTTCTTTTACAGCACAAAGCTTGATCCTCTCGCTCATTTGCTTGCGTCCTCTGCTTCCCTGCACTTCTGGGGAACAGAGGCCGGAAAGCACAGAGCGGATTAGAGAGGCCAACTTCAGGTGTGATCTCTTCAGAAGGCCACCGAGAGAGGGACAGCAGCACTTAGTTGCGTCCATTCCCAACTCACGCCCGGAGTGGAGAAGCTCACTTCTTCAAGCTCATTCTCTCCGACCAAGAACTTCCCATGCCCCCCTAGAAACATGCGCATAAACAACCCACTGCAGGGAACTGTTTGCCCAATCAGATGGTCCTGACCCGCACGACCAGGCTCACATAGGACAGGACCGCTGGCCCGCAGCCCAGAGGCTCAGTGTTTCCAGGCAAATATCCTCCTCCATCTGCCTGTCATTATCTGTGGAGTGCATTTCCCCAGTTGCAAAGAAAGCCCTAAAGAGACAAGGACCCTTGGCCGGAGGCGAAGCAAGTGTTCAGTCGGTTCCCACTGAAGGAACAGGTGAAGATATCCACAAACGGTGTCCACAAAACCAGAGAGTTCAGCCCAGCCTTCCTTGTAGTCAGGTTAATTTCGGGAGATTTACAGTAAGTGGGTTCTCTCATACTCTGAATAAATCCCAGAATAATTTCTGACTCGTTGCCTGGGGTGCTTTGTGCCTCCACTCACCACAGACTTGCAGGGACTTTGGAATAATTGAGGAGGTAAAGGTGAGAAGATAAAAAGAGACAGAAAACAGTAAAGCCTGGGGTGATTAAGTCAATAGAAATGGAGATTAAATGCGCAGTCCAGTTGCTAAAAAGTTTGTATTCCCAGTTGTCAAGGCAAACCCTCTGACCTAAAAGACTCAGCCTGGTCCGTTGTCCACAGAACTGAAGGGACCCCCTTGTAGCCATTTGTGTATCCATGTACCTGATCCTGCCCACGTGATCATAAAGTATCGCTCTTTCTTCCCGACAAGTCTGACATAAAATACATTCAAGGCTCTGCTGTTTTCTCGTTTATCTTCCCACCCTGAATCCCTCATTTTCAAGCCCATTGTCTTTCGTGTATTTTTTGGAAGCTCCTGTGCTTTGTCCTGACAGGAGCCGCAGCGAAAACCAGTCCATGATGTCATCTGATGTGTTTGTCTCACTTAATAGCAAGTCTGACTCTCCTTGCCAAAGATTGAGTCCTAACCTTTCCTTTTGAGCGTTTTAAACAGAACTGTTTGCAGGGACAACTCCTCTCCCTCAGCCTTCTAGCTATTTACCACGATGCACTCTGTGCAGCTCCACCATGTTTTTCCTCAGACTTACTCTGCCTGGGGTGTCTAGATGGAAGCTCTGGATATGACAAAGGCACCCCAGGGCTGCGGAGCAGTGAAGCAGAGCCATCTCAGGAAGCTCTCCCGCGGAAGCCTTGCGAGTCCTTGTTAAGGACTGTGAGTCCCAGCTTAATTGCACGGCGATGGCCCCACTAACTAGGCCCAAGGTCTGAAACAGGACCCAGTGCAATCTTGAAATCATGTAATTTTTCGCCTCAATGAGCATGCAGATGTGTTAGGGGGAGGGAAAGGAGAAAGGGGTCTTAATTCAAAGACTTCGGAAAATGGCAATGGATGATAAGGGGGGCTTAGATCACAGACAGGAGAGATGCGCGACAGCAGAGTCTCCCCACTCTTTCCCACCTAGAGCCTTGAGGAGGGAAAGACCAAGGTGGGCATCTTGCCTGGCCTGGGCAAGACCTGAATGCCTGGGGCTTTAGGGCTCAGCAGGACACTGCCAAGCACAGGCACTGGTTCCCCTCAGTCCTAAGCATGGGGATAATGAGATGCTTCCTGCAATGAGAATGACAGAGGGGAGGCAGAAGGCATGGCAGCCTCTCCTGCAAAGATGGAGACATGCTGAGCTGAGCAGCACAGATGTGTGCCCTCCTGGTCTCCTTGGATCAGGGGACAAACAGGCAACATCTCCACTTTGGCATTATCCAACAATGTCCTGTTATACAATTAGGAAACTTAGTGGTTTTCAAAGAACTGATCTAAACTGGAAGGGAAAAGATGTTTAAAGGATTTCTGGCAATGCCAAGAGTCAAGAAAGACAACTTCCAAGAGAATTTTCTTTTATTTACTTTACATCCCAGATTGCACTTTCCCCACCCTCCTTTCCTCCCATTCCCTCCCCCCAACTCCCCTCATGTGACTTTTCTAATGTTCTGGAATATACTGCTTGGATATGCAAGGGGATAAGAAATTGTCCATGTTTCCTACCAGGACCTGCCCCAATCATTACAGGCCTGTGTTTAGCCAGGAAGTACTTCTGTATATGGGAGGCCCCACCTGGAACAGCAACCACCTCCCCGGGACAAGGCTTCAAGCCAATAGACTCCCAGCTGTATAGAGAGACTCCCAGGGATCCTCTTGCAGTTTCTCCAAACCAGTTCACGCATCACTCCAGGGATGGTGGCGTGTGATAGCTGGCTCTCCTCTAAGGTACCCAACAGCCTCAGCATTTATGAGCCAGTTACCAAGTGTGCAACAGGCCCACCCTCCCAAACCCCAGGTGAAGCAGATCCCTTGGACTTCAACTTGAGAGCATGAGGTGAGACAGGGTGATGGTAAATGTGACGAGAATCTCTTTGCTGTTCCAATGGAGAATCTGAGCGCACTGTTCTACACTAGTTAGGACTTTGCTAACAACACACTCATCAGGAATTTATAGAGAGGGAAAAGCAGCGTATCCCTAAGAAAGTGCATGTATCTTTTCCTTCTCATGTTCTTTAATTCCAAAGTAATTCCATTTTAATTACATTTATAAATATAAAGTGGTTAATATTGTGCCATGTAAGACATCCACATCCACCTTAAAGCCACGCTTTACTTTCCAACTCAATTGCATGTGTAAATTTGAAAACTGAACCCTGGGCAGATGAGAACAATTCCACAGCCTCCCTCACACGAGCAGCTTTGAAAACCACAGTTGCACTTTACTTCCTTCAATTGCTAGTATAAATTTTTAAAAAGTTAATGCCATACTGTAGCGAAGAGCTTTAATTGAGTGTTAACGAGTTGCCAGCTCAGCTTCCAGACAGCCCTGCTTCCTTGCAGGGAGCCTCAGAGGCCCCATGACACAAGACTGAGAGCATGTAAGGAAGCCATGTGCCCCAGACACATTCCACGAAACCTGCATCTGCCACATTTGGTCCACTATCTGGAAATCACACAGATGGGCACACACAGGAGAACACTGTGAAGGATTCCTGAGATCCAGAGCTTTTGCATGTAAAGCCATGCCCTTTAAGGTTCTATCACAAAAGGCCTAGAGTCTTAGAGGAGCCATCTCTAAGCAGGAACTGCCTTATTTTGTAAATGAAGAAGCACAACACTTGCTTTTTTAGAAGAGGTTGAAAGACTTCATCAAGGTCATCATGAATTAATGTTCAAAACCAAAACTATCAAATCTTCTCAGTTTATTGATTCTGCCTCTATAGAGATGCTTTTCAATTTGGGGTTTTAGTTTAACAGAAATAGCACACACACATACATCATTTGAAAATACACCAAGGGCTAGAGATTCAACTTAATGATAGGGTTCTTGCCCAGTGTGTAGAAGACCCTGGTTTCCCTAGTTTGGTAGAAGAAGGAGGACAAACAAAGATTCAAGGCCTCCAAGAGGAAGATCTCAACCCCCCTCCTCCCAACCTCTCAAGTCCCCATGCCTGCACTCCAGGTCTGGCTGCTGTGTATTTATAATGCTTGCTCACTTTTTCCTGGGATTTCATTTCAATTCCTTCCTATACCTACCTTCCTGTATACAACTTCAGCTATGGTAGGGAGCAGATTATTTGTTTCTTGAATCATTCTCACTAGTTAGCCCTGACTGTCTTGGGATTCCTACATAGACCAGGCTTGCCTTGAATTTACAAAGATGTGCCCATCTCTGTGTCCCAAGTTTGTAACTATGTCCCTTCCAAGCCTCCCAAGCTAAAGACTGAAGCCAGGGCCTTGAACTTGCTAGGCAAGTTTTCTACCATGGAGCTAAATCTAATTGTAGCTTTTGAGACCAATATCAATCTGATCTCAAATATTTTGTCATCTCATATGGCACAATTGTCCCTCCCCAGGAAGTGCCAGGAGCCTCACCTTACCGCTAGAACCACAGCAATTGACAGAGGTAGGCATTGAATAGATCTTTTTGGCTTCAGCATGGGGTAAAGTGCCCTGGCCCTGGGATAGTTCAGAAATACTTTCTGGAAAAGTTCCTGTTTTGCTATCTTATGTCTGTATGACTCTCAACAATTGACAGATGGCTTTTCTTGATGAATCCACATTTTTTCTCTTCTGTGTCTAAACCATGAGGTGTTCTATTATGCTCTGTATCAACCTATATAAATTTCTCTGTTGGATGTAAATTATATACATACATACATTTAATTAAGGGATATTCTTTGTCTTTTGACTTTCCTTTACATTTAAATCAGTTCTTTTCTTCTGCAACAGTTTTATTTTTAAGTCAAGTAGAAGGTTCCTTCTAAACTGTTCTTAAGTTCTCTGCATGGTCCCGTGAGACCTTCATTTATATTGATTTCTGATTTTCGTATTAGTTTTCATTAAGTATCTGGCTTATTCTGCTGCTATAACAGTACCCCGTATTGGATAAGTTATAATGACAGAAGTCTCTTGGTATGTTGGAAACTTCAAAGTCATATATGGACCTACATCTGGCGAGGGCCTTCTTCCTGCGTCATTCCATGGCAGAAAGGAAAGGGAATAGAAGTGAGAGATAAAAGATGGCCAATCTCATCCCTTCAGTAGGACCCCATTGTCAAGTAGGAGATGAAAGCAGGACAGGCTTATGTTTTCAGAAGGAACCACTGTCAGGATACCAGCATTAATCCGCTCATCATCTCACACTAAACTCTACTTCCAAGCACTGTTGCACCAGAGATTGAGTCTCTACTGCCTGCTTTGTGTGGTATGCATTCAAGCTATAGCATTGCTGTTGCTTGACGTTCTAGTCACATGTATGAGATGGCTGCTCAAAAGCCAATGAAAGCTTCTTGCCTATGTGATCACGGTGGCTAGCCTAGTGGTAGGCAAATGATTTAGTATGACCCGTGACTTGTAAACAGAAGAGGAGTGTACCCTCCTCCCTTCTGTCTTGGCAATGGATCTCCCAGTGGTAGACATCACTTTTTGTCTTCATACAAATATAGTTTGAAGATGGCACCCTTGCATGACCCACAAGGGATGGTTCAAATGGTAAGAAAAAAATACCGTTGCAAGAAACTGGCAAGTTCTACAAGGAATTTCAGTGTCATGGGAGGTTAGTTGGGCTCTAATTGGCTCTCCCAGCACTGAAACATCCTCTGCCTACAGCCGAGTGACACTCCAAAGGAGAACGATGTGCTCTGACCTTTGAGAACATCAAAGGAGTCACTTCCAACATGGCTCTTCCAGCCCAGTGTCCTGCAACTCAGCAGGGCTGGGGTCAAGCCCAGCACAGCTGACAGAAAACAGCTTTTCTTTTTCAATCCCTCTTGCCCGTCATGTCATCTGTACCAGCAGGCTTGCAGAAAAACACCTGGACTGAACACAGAAGAACCCGGACTTGTATGTCATGCCTGCCTCCTGATTAGTCTTGGGGGCATCCAGTATCTTGTGGGTGCTAAGTCTCTTCCTGATGGTGAAATGGATCTCCATACATATGTATTTTAGTGTGTCTACGTGACACAATAGATGGATTGGTTTAATAATTATTACCCGCTAATCAGTCAGTCTGAGGCTACTAAGATGGTTTGTAAGGCATCTGAGGTTGTTTTACTCACACATATGATTACTGCTTTGATCTAATGAGAAACAGGACCAGTTCTCTGCTTAAATAAGCCCAGTGTTACACTGCTGATATAAGTCACTAAGATTTTATAATTGTTTGTTTGCCACCATAACACAACATAGGTCATCCTGAGGATGTAGAAATCAGCACACAAACATGGGGGGACTGTCACATTGCCACAGAGGGTTGCTCATGAAATTTCCATCTCTGTGGCATCACTCTCTGGTAATGGACAACAAGCAAATATCTCAGGGATTGGAGAAATAGTGATTCATGTTTGGTAAACCTTTTGCTAGAGGTATCTCAAGAAATACAGAATGATTGTGATGGTCAATTTTATGTGTCAATCTCCAATCATGGGGTACTCAGACATGGGACTAGGTATTACTCTAGACCTGTGGAGACATCTCTGCATGTAGTAATGTTTGAATCTTTAGATTAAACAAAGCAGATCTCCTCCCAAATGTGAGTGGGCCCGACCTGTCTTTAGAGAATAAATTACTATGCAAAGACTTATTTTTCTCTGTCTCACTACATTTATGATGGAGTCAATTCTTCTCCTGAAGACTCCATTTCCATCTGAAAAGAAGCTCATGATCTGCTCTTCTTCTTGGATCTTTGGCCCCAAATGAAGCACAATTAATAAAAACTCAGAGAGAGAAATTGGGGTTCAATCTAAAGGTCAGAAAAGCAAAATAGCCAGCCACTGGCTCTTACCTCGACCTCAGTCCAAAAATGGCTATCCTGCCTCTAGGAATCTCAGAATGAGACTGTCTGAGAGCTGGTCCTTCCCATTTTATAATCCTCTCTAGGGCTTGGATTAAAGGCATGCACCACTGGGATTAAAGGCATGCTCCACCCAGTTTCTATGGCAAACTAGTGTGACTGCTGGAATTAAGGATGTGTGTCACCACTGCCTGGTCTGTAAGGCTGACCAATGTGACTGTTTTACTCTCTGATTATCAGGCAAGCTGTATTTATTAAAATATAAATGAAATGCCACTACATTTTTGAAAGGCTCTTCATAATTTAAAGTGAGTTCTGAGTTCCCATCAGCATCTGTGCACAGAAGTGGATGCAAAAGTTGGCACTGTTCCAAAGGAAGTGACTTTCCTGTGCACCTGCCTCACTGGGGGCATATTTTCCTGTGGTCCTCCAGACCACAGGATCTGGAAGGGAGCATGAACATAGCTTCCCTGTTGAGTCAACACTTGCCACTGCCTGTCTCCTTTCCTTTTAATTCCCTTTTGATATATTGGAGTTCTCTGTCCCTGTGTTCGGGTGTTTAATTCCTGGATCACCAGATGGTCAGACGTCATGCATGGTCTGAAATACAGAGTCTTGAGCACATCCTTTGCTGGAGCGATGGCATAATATGCTAAGTTCCAGAGGTTGCATTTGATGCCATTTCTAGATGAAAGAGTAGAGAGGTTTACTCCAGGAGAAATAAGTGTATCACACATATGGGAAGGAGAGTATGTGGACTATGTGGTGCCAGACAGGAAGACTGTTGCATAAGTTGTTCATATTATCCTCCTTCTATTTCTAGGCTGTAGTAAAATGCTACTTCCTTGCCAGCTTTTTGTGGGGCCATATGATTTGCTTTGACCAATGGAAAGTGTATGAGAGTGTGTCACTTCATTGGGAAACTTTTAAGAATAAAACACAGACACTGTTGATGGGGATGTAAATGAGTGCAGCCATTATGGAAAGCAGTAAGGAGGTTCCTCACAAGCTAAAAATAGAGAGACCATATGATCTAGCAATCCCACTTCTGGGTAGCTATGCAAAGGAAATTAAATCAGTATGCTGGAGAAATGGCTACATCCCCACATTCATTATAACATTGCCCATAAGAGTTAAGTGTCTAGTCGGCCTGGCGACATATAAATGGGTAAAGAAGGGACAGAGGGAAAGAGAGAGAGGGAGAGGTGTATATTTAGCCTTTAAAAAGAAGGGGATAACATAGATGAATATGAACAGAATTATGTTCAAGGAACTAATCCAGACACATTAAAACACATACCACATAATCTCACTTATATGTGGAATCTAAAGCAGTCAGGAGTAGAGTTGTGATTACCAGAGCCTGGGAAGGGAAGGAAAAGGATTGGAAGGTTGTAGGTACGAGGATACAAAATTCCAGTTTGAAAGGATAATAAATTCAAAAGACTTAGCTGAAAATATGGCGTCTGTAACTCGTGAAGATGCATGGCAGGCTTTCCAATTGCTGAAAGTTGATCATGGCTTTCACAAGAGAATGAGAGTGCCTGACAATTAGCTCAATTTCAACACTCTGTATAGTGAACATATGAAAGCATTGTATCATTTTGATACAAATACATGTCTTGTCAGCGTTTTAAATACTTTAATAATCTACCACATCAAATATTTACAAAAGCATTTAACATCTCAGCAAAAGGTCCACCTCACACCATTTCTTCTGCCATGTTGATAGTGAACAGCGGATGCTGAATTAGCATAAGCCCAGACAGGACAGCCTGGAGCAGAAGCCCCAGCCAACCACGGATGGCATGTGTCTCTTTCAGGAACGAATGTTCATTGGTGCAAAACAGCAAGATTAATGCTGGCTTCTTCTCCTGTGGCATAACCTAGCCTATGCTTCCGGCTAAGTTTGTCAATGGGGAGTTTCCCTGAAAATTGGGAACTCGTCGGGGGGGGGTAACTTTGGCTGGGCTCTGCTCAGTATCTGAAACTCTTTTATGGATGTCTGTTTTCATAGTGAGGAATCATTTGCTGCTTTTGTCGGAGGATTGGTTTCCTGGATCAGGGAGCAAGATAACAGGGGGTCATAAGTCTCCCAGTTCAGGATACAAACTTTCACTTGGTCCTTCTTTGTTTTCAGATCAAGTTCACACCTCTCCTCCTCTACACAAGTTTTCCAGTTTCTGCTAAGTAGGAGTGGAGCAACCACAGGGCTCCACACCCAGGGTGAAGGGGAAGCCTGGCTGCCAGTGATTTCTAGCAATCAAAGCTATTCAGCGTCAAGCCTGCCAAGGGATCCAAATCCAAGGTCTGGCACTTTTCAGTTTGCTTCCCATTTGTCTACTGTCCACACACACACACACACACACACACACACACAGAGAGAGTCATGCACACACCATATACTCATATGGTGCTACCTGTCTTTCATCCACTTTATAACTACTAACATTTATGTTGATCTCTCAATGCTGTCCTCTCTTCCTATATTTGTTTATTACTAATACATCTTCCTTTTTGAAATTCCATAGTATCATTTTGGTAACAAAAACATGTGTTTAAAACTCCCAAGTTTTACCAAAATTCCTCTACTAGATACTAATTCTACTTAAAATTCATAACCTTACTCATTGCCATGAGGGAGCTCAGCTTATTTATCAGTCAATTTATAAGTATTTACTGAGAAATCCACATGCCACATGAAAGGAAGTATCATAGGAAAAAGAAAGGGTAAGAGCCGATTACCTCTCTCTGTCTCTCTATCTCTATCTCATTCCCTGTACCCCCCAGGGTACAGAAGTCATAGTCAGGGATCATTCATCTCTGCAGACCAGAATCAGCTCAATAACAATGATCTCATGACCGAGGAATGTAAGAACTATATAGCATATCCAGCCCTCAAAAGCCATACCGGATCCTTGGAAAGGATGCCTAATGTTTTAGGAAACAATGTAGATTAGATTTCAGAGTGTATGTAGTCATGAACTCGAGCTAATTTCATTCTAACAGTCTAAGCTTTTTTCAAAATAAAGCCAAGAGGTTCAGAGAAATTAAACAAGTAGTCAAGTGCCATGAAGCCTGTGGCATCACTTCAGCACAAAGTGGATTGGCACAGCCCTCACTCCACTCACTATGTCCTTGCTTAGTAATACCCACACTTGATCTAAAAAGGGTTTCAAAAGTCCAGACCCTGGTTAGCTAGTGGCACAAAAGGCCAGATTACACTCACAACAATTGCTTTATTTGAATATAACATCTCCTGAGGTCGACATTGGCTTTGACCATGGAGTTCTATGGTAGAGGTGGGAGGTCAGGGGGAGGTCCTGCCTCAGTCATCTATAAGGCGGTACTCTCAGTATCAGGAACCCCAGGACAGAGGAGGGGCCCTGCTGCTCCACAGGAGTCACCCAACCCACCAAACTCCTTGTCTTACCTGGTGGGATCGCTAACAGAAAGCCAGTCTCAGCCCTCTAAAATAAAAGGAAACTCATTTCCTCACAATGTTAGAAGCTGAGGAGTCAAGTTCAAGGTGCTGATATCACAGACTTGCTCTCCAGTGCAGAGGTGACCAGGGACTGGGAATGTGGCTCAGTAGCACAGAGCTTGCCAAGGGTACACAACGCCCTGAACTTGATTTCCAAAACTGAAAAACTAGGCCACAAGAGCTCTGCCCTCAAGGATGAGCTGATGTTGAGAGGAGGCATTCGCCACCCATCCCTTTCCCACATTCTCTCCTAACATGATAACACACCAAGAATGCCCTTACCAGATGTGACCCCTTGACCTGGGATTTAACCTCCGGGACGTTGCACCAAATACACTTCTGTTCAATATAAAATGCACAGTCTGTGGTATTATGTTACTGTGGCGCAAGATGAGTTAGGCATTCTTCTGAATATTTTCTTCTCTATTCCCCAAAGCACGGAACAAGTGCAGCCCTTGGTCCACAGGCTTGAGAGGCTGGGAGCCCAGATGATTAAGTCTGAGATGCATGAGACCTCTACTTGGGTGTCCCTTCCCGGTCATCTCCTCGTACACTTTCACTCATACTGCCCCAACCTGATAGAGTCCTTCCCAACAAATGACAGCTTAAGACTCACTCAGTGTCAAGTGTCGGGATGCCAGCCCTGAGATCGGATCCCACCCACTGCTTCTCACAGTGTGTATACAGTTCCCATATACTGCATTTTAAATTATACTACACACTCCCTCGAGTGCTTACTTCGTCTTCCACATCAGAAGGTTTGCACTGAGGCCAACAGTCCCCCTCCCATATTGCTATAGCTTAGAGGACAGGAAGCAGCCTTCCAACCTGCCTGAACTCACAGATGGGAGTGGGAGGGTGAGTCAGAAGCAGGCCAGGAGCCGTGATGCATGGAAATGATGGAGTCTTCCAATCAGATGGAAAATCTCCACTCCAGAGGTCTGATTACCTGGTCTTTGATGGCTCAGCCACTAGCTTATAAGGTCCAATGAGTTTCAGGCTTCCACTCCTAATCCTGATTGGAATTAACTATCAGAAGCAGATGTGAACCACCAGGAAGGAAAAGCACAGTAAATGTGCATTTAAAAGGGGTGAAGGGAGGAGTCGGTAAGGATACAATCGCCTCTGCCTCTCCACTTTGGTTCAGAAATTCTTGTGAAGTCCCCAACCAAATGACTACCTATAAAAATAGTAAATTTCAGGTGTCATTGGATGATGAACACCCAGCAAAGCAGTGACGATTATTTCAGTGTCTCACCAGGGAAGACAGGTGTGTGTGTGTGTGTGTGTGTGTGTGTGNAGAGAGAGAGAGAGAGTTGAGTGGGGAGATTTGGACTCAGTATGGAAGAATACCATGCAATCCGTCCGAATATACCAAATATAGAATGTGAACTGATCTCTTCTCCTAGAGATGGGTAGACTTTTCTCCGCTGACTTGGACAGCAGCACTCCAGTGACCTTTGAACTCTAACTATATCAGTGGCTTCCCATTCCAGTCCCATGTTCTTCACATTTGACGAAAAGAGTTACACCATGAGCTGACTAGGCTTTGTCAACTTGACACAAACCAAAGTCATCTGAGAAGAGGGAACCACAATTAAAGAATTGCCTTTACCAGTTGACCTATGGGCATATCTATGGGGGCATTTTCTTAATTGCTAATCAATACAGGAGGGCCCACTGTGGGCAATATTTCTAGGCGGGTGTGCCTCAGCTGTATAAGAAAAGCTTTATAAGAGCCTGTGGAAACCAAGTCAGTCGACAGCTTTCCTCCATAGCATCTGCTTAAGTTGCTACCTTGGCTTCCCTTGATGGTGGACAGTAACCTGTAAGCCAAATAAAGCCCTTAATCCTCCAAGTTTGTTTTGCTCAGTGTATTATCATTGTAACCGAGGTTCTTAGGCCTTTTGTGTTCTGAATCAGGCTCCCAGCATCCCAAGGTCGCTAGCTTGCAGACAGCCTGTTATGGAACTTAGCCACCATAATCATGTGAGCCAGGTCCCTTAATAAATTACCTCTCATATATCTACAAACATACACCATAGTCTCTGTGTGTGTGTGTGTGTGTGTCTGAGGAGCCCTGATTGATACACTGGTCAGTTGTTTGAAAGAGTTATGAATACTCTGGTTCTTCTTAATCAATGGAGAGGTCAGACAGGTCCAATCAAGTCAGAGAAGATTGAGGTGGGGCAGTCGCGGGGGTGGGGAGTGTGGCAGTCAACAGGTAAGCAGTACAGGTCCTTCTGAGATGGGAGTTCTCCTACTGAAGACTCTCTACTCCAGACAGCAGTTCAACCATGTCCCAGAAGTTGATCTACTTAGTTGCCAGGAGAACAGCTGGGAAGGGATTCGCAGATGGGCATGCTCAGTGAGGTTCAGAGTGGTTGAGCAGCTAACAAAGCAACAGAGCATTTGCAACAAACTGCAGTTGAGCTCAGGTCTCTGTGAAGCACCAAGTTCTGAAACTCCAAACCATAAAAGGACAAAGAACAATCTCGCTGTCCCCCATGGCAAGAATACAAGCTAGAAAATACCCTAAAATATTGATTTACAGAACTACTAAGATGTCACTCTATGCCACTCCTTCTACCATCATCCAAATTTAAAATAGAATAGGCAAATGTTGGG
>LOJH01034933.1:0-15895 GCA_001685095.1 Ellobius talpinus
GGGGAGGAGGTGGAAATTTTTTTAATAACAATAAAAAAGTGTCTGGAAAAAAAACACTTCATTCACAATTGTTACAATGTAATAAAATGTGTAGGAATCTTCACATCCTCAAGGAGGTGAATGATATACACACTGTGATAGATATTCTTGTTGTCAATTAGACAACATCTGGAATTAACCCCCCCAAAAAAAAGTCTGGGCATACTTGTGAGGGACTTTTTGCTTAATTGTATCATCTGAAGCGAGAAGACCCATTTGTAATCCAGACCTTTGAGATGGCACATCTTTAGTAAAAATCTTTTGAGGTAGAAAGACCCACCTCTAATCTGAGGGCCATGGCTTCTGCTGGAAGCCTATATAAGAACATCAAAAAAATGAAATTTTTGCACTTTGGCTGCTTTCTCACACCTCACTAGCAATTACATCCCTTCATTGGCATTAGAACCTACTTTTTAGGGATTCCAGTATATACTAAGGACCATATGAGACATCCAGCCTTGTGGGCTTAACAAAAATCCTTGGTCCTTCCAAACATAGGCAACCATTGTTGAATTAGCTGAACCACAGCCTGTAAGTCATTCTAATAATTCATATATATATATATAGAGAGAGAGAGAGAAAGACAGACAGACAGACACAGAGACAAACACAGAGAACAGAGAGAGACTTATTCATTTTCTAAGTTCTGATACCCTAGAGAACCCTGACTAATATACACACTAAAACTACAGAATAACAATGAAAGAGATTGAAAACAGTAAAGATAATTGAAAATATATCCCCTGTTCATACATTGAGAGAATTAAAATGGCTAAAATTACTACTCAAAATAGTTAATATTGCAAAAATGCTACTCAAAATGACTTCTATATTCAGCAAAAGTGCTCTCAAAACACCAATAATATTTTTTTTCAAAAACAGCCTTAAAATTCAAATTAATATTATTGTCTTGAATAGTACAAACAGTAGAGCTAGAGGCATTATGCTACCTGACTTCAAATATACCACAAACATTTGCTAATAAAAGAGTATGGCACTCACTTAAAAATAGATGCATAGACAAATGGGACAAAATAGAGAGCACAGAAATAAATTCATATATTCACGGTCAATTGATTTTCAACAAAGATGCCAAGAACACACAAAGGATAAATGACATTCTCCTTAGCAAATGTCATTATGAAAACTGTACATTTGTACACAGAAAAATTAAGTGAGATTCTTAGTCATACAACTTACAAACATAAAGTCAAATCTTATTAAAACCTTAATTAAGCATAGTACCTAAAACTATTGGCTGCTGGAAGAAAACACTGAGGAAAGTTTCATGACATTATTCTGTACAGTGAATATTTGGACATGGCTTCAAAAGCATGGGTAAAAAACAAAAACAGATTAATTGGCTTACAATAAATTAAAAAGCTACTGAACAGTAAAAGAAACAATTATAATAAGAGATAGCATATAGAATGGAGGAAAGTCTCTAGAAACATACATCTCACAATGGACTGATATCCAAGAATAAAATGAACCAAGCCAACTCAATAGCAAGAAAATATGATCTACTAAAGGTCAATTGATCCAAATACACGTTTCTCAAAAAAAAAGCCAACATGTGTAAGAAAGGCTGTTCCATATCATTAATCAAGGGCATGCAAATTAATATCACAATAGGAATTGAGTGATAGCTTTAACATAAGACAGGCAACCTGAGTTCAATCACTGGAATGCATAGATTTGGAGGAGAGAACCAACTGAGAGTTGTCCTCTGAATTCCACAAGCTGTGGCACATCTGCTACTCTGGTACACTCTTCTCCACATGTGCATATGCACACACACACACACACTTTAAATAGCAAATAAAACATTAAAATCATATTGTTAAGATTAACCAGTTAATAATACAAAATTGAAAGTTGCCAAGTAGAATCAGTGCTATCAAAATAAAATAAGCGAGGCAAGGCATTTGTTAATTATCTTGATTTAACCAATTCTCACTGTATGCCTGCATTAAAAACATGATCTTATATGGCACAGATGCAAAAAGTTGTATTTGTCAATTTACAAAATTAGACCTCCAGACTAGAAGGCTAGAAGGTCCCCTTTTCACTTGCATATTTATCTATACTAGTTAAAGCTCTAAGACTGGATTTTATTAGGAAGAAAAAAACATAGATTCAGAAGAATTTGAATTAAAAGATGAAGATTCACTCCACTGGCTTAATGCATTTCTACAAACTCAAGATATGAGTGATATTAAACACTTCAACCATTTCATACAGCCTTAGGAAGCTTACACATCAAACAGAAGATATATGTATCAGAATCTCAAAGTGAAAAGGAGAATAGAGTTGGGGGATAAGGAAGAGACACAATATGGCAATTTTAGTTATTATTCTAGTAGTAATACTAGGGCATATCACTGAGCTAAGAGTCCCTGCTCTTGACTTAACATCACCAAGTAACTATTTCTTTTCAATGTCTTATGAACTAAGATGAATTAATAACTTGTTTATTTAGTATCCTGATTGCATCCTCCCTGGAAATACAGTTTCAAAATGAATATAACTATAAAATATTATTCGTATTACGGCATTTGTTGGATTTTTTCTTTTTACTATACCATTCATGCAAACACCATGTATTTCCCTTGGATTTATCATACTGTGCTTTGCATTTTGTTAGGATTTGAGGGTAGATGCATATATCTTGTCTCTTGGACTAGATTGAATACCATGGGTAAACCATTTGATTTTCGATTGAAATATACTCAAAAGTTTGAACACAATGAGAAAATAGCCAAGTCCCAAAGTTATAGAATCTAGTTTCAGAATTCATTATGGTCTCTTCTTTTCCTCTTGAAATTCATATATTTAAACTTCTCAAGGAGATAATGTTTGGTGGTGGGACCTTTCAGGAGTGATTAGGTCATAGGGGCTCTACCCCTCATGGAATTAGTCTTTATAAAAAAGTACTGAATGAACTTTTTTAGTCACCACAGTTAGATAGGGACAAAGTAAGAAGACATTATCTTACAAGTGGATACTTAGGCCAGACAATGAATCTGGTGAAACCTTGATCTGGATTTCTACTTCTTCAGAACACTGAACAATAAATTTGGCTGCCTATAAATTACCCACAACAGCATTTTTGTTGTAGCTGAGCCAATTAAGACTGTTTATTTGCCCTTAGCACAAGTCCAGCGATCCTCTGGAAAATGAGGTTCTGGTCCTCATGTCTTGATAATAACTCTTGCCTTCCTAAGTAAGCCATTTGCCATTTTCAGTATGTCCCTTATACTACAACATGTAGTATTCGTTATATAGAATGCCTTAGAACTAACCATAGCATTTTTATATCTTAACCTGTGTATGATTACCTAATTTACATACTCTTTCTTTAAACTATAGAATTAATTTGAATGCAAATGGATCAACTAGATTATAGCTGCTACAGGAAAAACATTAAATGATTCCTAGAATTTTGCTAAGTGGAGACACAAACTAAGGGAAGCCCTAGAGAAAATTCAAGTGTAAAATGTTGTCGGATGACTAGAGTTCCAAAGACTAAAGAATATTGGATGCATTTGTGTGTTCTGGCTGTTTGGCCAGGAGACAGCCCTGCTAAGGGCTGGGAACATAGGGGTTCCCAGTTTAAACTCCACAGATTAACAGAGTCTTTGGAGTTCAGTGTGAGCCTCACTGTAGACAATCTGTCAACTAGGCCTTTTGGAAGTGGAGCAATGTGCTCTGTGCTCAGAGGGATGTTATTTCTAAAAGCTAAAGGATAGACAACACTATCTAGAAAGAGATTCCAGGCAGACTATTTCTGTAATCATGGAGTAAAGGACAGGATCTGGAATTTATTGTGCAAAAGAAAGGATAATAAACCACTAATAGCCATTATCTGTACAGGATGAGTCACTTGAAATATGCCCTCCCAAACACCCAAACCAAGCTGTGCATTAGTCACCAGAATTCCAGTTGTCTGCAGACTAACCATTAAATCCTCAAGCTAGAGACAGGAGACTCAGTGCACAGGAAGGAAGGCCATCACCTTATCACTGTTTGTAGCCTTCAGAAGGGACATGTGAGCTTAACAATTACCTCAGAGGTATAACTCCATCCTCATTTTTTGACAATGCTACTTTCCCTCACTCTCCGTTCATCAACAAATACTTGAAATTTCACAGAAGAATCTGCATCCATTTTTGTTCCTTGTCGGAATGCCTGTTCTTTCTATGTATAACACATCTTCTTCTCATCTGTACTTGGAAATTCCCTATGCCAGGATGCTTTGTTAATGTAATATGGACATTATGATTTTCTCCAGTTCCAAGAAACCTTAGAGCACTTTGTACAATTACTACAATCCTTGACATAGAGGTTTTAAGTGTCTGTGTGCCTGACTTCTGCAGAGGATTTCTGTTTGTTATGATAACCTATGTCTAGGTTACTGGTTAACACATAGCAAATCATTGATTTGTGGTTCTTGATGTCTAGGTGCACTCAGCATACAGCATCATTTGTGACTGACTGAAGAATTCTATTAGTTATTCTTCCTTGCCTCATTCTAAGCCTCCCCAGATGCTCAAATGAGACACTCTATCTCTTCTATGTTCTTGCTGCTGTTTAAACTCTCTAAATGTGCTTCAGAGCATAAGGAACTGCAGGTAGAATCCACTAGAGCAAAAGCTATCACAAAAAGAACTGTGTGAAAGAAAGCTATCAAGACTTGGTTGCCATGATTACATTAAATCCTATACTACTAAAATTCTTTCCCAAATGCCTTCCCTGGTTCCTGGTTATATAATGAAAATTCAAGTGTGATGTATTAGCATCTAAACTAGGAAGAGAAGAGCATTGCTTTAAAGTTAAAGGTAGAAAGTTCCTGGCATCAAGCAGTTTTTAACATTCAAACAATCTATCCTTAACACATTCCAAGTACATGAGCAAGGCTGACCCAATCATACAATTAAAGTATAAAAGAAGAACTCATAATGTCAGCATGACAGATATCATCTCTCTGCTGGTTCAAAACATCACTTTTCTCTTGATGACTCAATGTGGACATAGCCGTGACTATTTTCCTTGTTTTTCAGCTAAATATAGGACACTATTATGGCATAGCACAACACGTAAAGGACACTTTGTACAATGTATTCTGTTTTACAGACCCTCACTGTATGAAAGCTCTCTTGGTTTCCAGACCTGCACTTCCCAATGCATCTCATCATGTCCAGTTCATATTCATTACTTTAAAATGGTCCCCAAGCATTGTTGTATTTCAAGAAGTGGTGCATCGTAGTGTGAGCAAGAAAATCTCCTTTAACTGTGAGGTAAGTTTCTGTATAGCTCTTCTTTTAGGTTTGTAACTTTGGTCCAGTGAAATTCCAGTTTCTTAAAACCTCTAGAGAGACCAGCCACATGCCAGGATGTATCACATAGATCTCACACATTATCACATTTACTGCTGGCAATGGCTTTGAAGGCCAGTTAACACTATACTTCATATTGTTTAACAGAGAATGGCCTAGGAATCAACTTACTACATAATCCATTTCCTTAATCATAATCATAATGCTGCACTATGACTCAGCATTAAATGTATATGGTAATTATTATGAAGATTGAGTGATACAAATATGTATAAGGCACCTAGTACAGTATCTGGCACATTGAAAATCCTCAAGAAGTACAAAATTTATAGCCTTCTGTTCTTGTTAGCTAAATATTGAATTTTTCTCTAAAATGTAGAGAGTTTGTTTTTATTATTCTTATTAGTAGAACTGCAATCTATTCAGTGTCCAGGAAAATATATCATATACATTTTAAATGTTCCTTTTCAAACTGTACTTGGCCTCTAAGTTCTAAAGAAAATCTCTCTCATTCTTGTTTGCTTTACTACTCTGAATCTCCTCAACTTTTGTTCAGGACTTTGTCATTCTGAGGACCATGAATGCTCCACTAACTAGCATCCCCATTGTCAATTGATCCTTCAAGAATACAACCAGATGTTTTAATTTTAAAACAAATCGGGAATTCTTTTTGCACACAGCAGTATTTATTTTCCCAGCTCGGCTTGCTAGTAAAGCATATACAAATAACCCATTCCATAAAAGGAGGCTACTAGAAATGAGTGTGCTCTCAAAGCTTAACTAACTCACAGTCACCTCCCACATACCAATCTCTGTCCTTCCTCTCTGACTCACTTCACACAAACAAGCCGCTGCTGTTAGAAATTGTGTGTTTAATATGGTAGAGCCGCAAGATGAGTGGACTTTGGGTCCTTGAACCCATCACTTCTAAATGAGCCTGCTGTGCTGTCAATGAAGAATATCTGCTTTAAACTTGAAAAAACAAACAAGTAATACATTTCTAGCCCATTGATCCCATTTGAACTTTCATACATTTTGGGTGTTAGCTGTTTGTGTTAGCACAAAGGATCTCATCGTGGCACTCACATTTGTTTCCCTTTTATATTTTTACTTTTATTCTATGTGTATTGGTGTTTTGCCGGCATATATGTTATGTTCCACATGGATGTCTGGTGTCCAAAGAGGCCAGAAGAGTGTATTGGATCCCATGGGACTAGAGTTACAGATAGTTTTGAGCAGCATGTGATTGCTGGAAATTGAATTCAGGCCTTCTGGAAGAGCAGCAAGGGCTCTCAGCTTCTCAGCCAGCTCTCTAGCCACATTATTAAAAAATAAAACAAAATAAACAATAGTTTCACTATGTCACCAAGGCTGGCCTTGAAGTTCTAATACCCAAGTGCTGGAATTATAAGAATGTGTGGCTATGTCTAGCACATCTTTTACAATAATATTTCCCTATAAATATAGGACAAAGGTACTCTGTATCTCATAAAAAATGAAACCTTCCAAATAGTAACATAATTTGGTTATATTCCCTCTGCCCTTTCTGTTTATTTATCTTTTATTTTTGAAATTAGAATGTAATTACATTGTTTTCTCCATTCCCTTTCTTTTTTCCTAACCTCTGCCCTTTCCTATTACTGTTATTATCCAAAAGCACATTTCCCTTTGGCACTCAATGGGAATTTTAACAATTGGATCATTTGTCACTTATGTTTTTTTTCTTTTCTTACTCAATTTCTTCATTGATTTTATATGCCAACCACAGTTTCCTCCCCACCTTTCTTTCTGTTCCCTCCCCCTCCTCCCATGTATCTCCCCATCCACTCCTTCTCCTCCTCCTCCATTCAGAAAGGGGCAGGCCTCCCATGGGAGTCAACAAAGCATATCACATCATGATGAGGCAGGATCAATCTCTTCCTCCTGCATCAAGGCTGGGGGAGGCATCCCTGCATCTGGAATAGGTTCCAAAAAGCTAGCTCATACAACAGGGACAGGCTCTGGTCCCACTGCTAGGGGACCCTAAAACACACCAAACTATACAATGGTTGGTCCCATGTAGGCTTCCTAGCTGTAAATATTTGCATTTTCCTAGAAGTCTTCTTTGGTTATAAATCCATACAACCCTCTGACCTGGCATCAAGCCCTGGGAGTGATACTTTTAGAACATGCTACATTAAAACTTTATTTGCTAGAATAAAAGTAGCTTGAAGCCATATAGACTTGTATGCTGTGAGTATTTTATTACTATTGGTTTATGAATAAAGCTGTTTCTGCCAATGACTTAGCAGAGCAAAGCCAGGCAGGAAATCTGAACAGAGATATAGAGAGAAAGTAGGCAGAGTCAAGGAGACACCATGTAGTTGCCGAAGGAGGAAGATGCCAGAAATTTACCCAGTAAGCCACAGCCTCATGGCAACACACAGTTTAATAGAAATGGGTTAATTCAAGATGTAAGAGCTAGCTAGGAATACACCTGCGTCATTGGTCAAGCCGTGTTGTAATTGATACAGTTTCTGTGTGATTATTCAGGTCTGGGAGGTGGGAAAACAAAAGAGCAGCCTCCGTCTACATATACCAAATAATGGCAAACAATCATGGGAAACTCATTTGTATATTTTAGGCTTCATCATATGTGTGTGTAGCATAATAAATATCTATAGGCATATATATTGAAGAGTTACTGCTAAGATTTGAAATAATATAAGTAAGTGCCTGGCATATAGTAGACATTCAGTACTCGGCAATTCTCAGAAATTATCTGTTATTAGATGAGTACTACAGTAGCTTCCTTATTAAGCACCTTCTTCATCATCTTTCCCTCATTTCAATCTGCCTTGTTCATGTTCTCAGAGTGTTCTACCCAAAGTGTAAATCTGCTTGATTTCTTCCTCATGGTCTATTACACTGATCTTCAGTGTGTTATCACTACCTCACTCCTTTATATTACAGGTCTATAGGCCTACTATATACCTTTCTTTACTACTTTTTTTCTTGTATCTGTATATAGTTTACTATTACCCATCTCTTAGAACTAAGTCTAAAAGTAGGTTCTTACAGTGATGCATGTCTTTCATTTAAGCACTGGGAGGGCAGAGGTCAGTATATCAGTTGGAGTTAAAGGCCAGTTTAGTCTACATAGTGAGCTCCAGACCATCTAGTGCGATATAGTGAAATTTTTTTTTAAAGATTTATTTATTTATTATGTATACAGTATTCTCAGTGCTCTNTGAGCCACCATGTGGTTGCTGGGAATTGAACTCAGGACCCTTGGAAGAGCAGGTGGTGCTCTTACCCACTGAGCCATCTCTCCAGCCCCTATATAGTGAAATCTTATCTCAAAATAAAATGCAGTTTCTCATGGGATTTATGGGAGATGTGTCAAGGGGGTAATTTTGTTGTACCTACTAGATTCTTACTATGCTGGGTAGTTTTATATTGTCCTGACACATGCTAGAGTCTTTTAGGAATAGGGAACTCAGTTGAAAAAATAGCCCCACCAGATTAGTCTGTAGTCAAGCCTGTGATATATTTTCTTAATTAGTGATTGATGTCAGAGGGTCTAGCCCATTGTGGGCAGGTGGCCTGGGCATGTATAAGAAAAGATCAGGCTACCCAAGTCTTGAAGATCAAACCAGTAAGCAGTATTCTTCCATGGCTTTAGTTTAGTTTGCTTTTTGATACTTGGGTATTATTTTATTTTCTTCTTATCCCATGATTCCATGATATTTTGTACATCTCCCTGTGAAGGGATTTTGTATTACTGTACATACCTCCTTAACTACAATACTATAAAGCCTTTTTTTAAAGAATTTATGTGCATTGATGTTTTGCTGGCATGTATGTCTGTATGAGGTTATTGGGTATCCTGCAGCTGGAGCTACATACATTTGTGAGCTGCCATGTGGGTGCTAGGAATTGAATCAGCATCCTTTGGAAGGGCAACCAGTGCTCTTAACCACTAAGCCATCTTTCTAGCCCATACATTACTATGAAGTCTTTAAGAGGTAAGTGGTTCCTTACTTATCTCTGTAGTGTGGTACATCTCAGAGTCTTACACATACTAAGTTCTTATAAATATGTTGTTAGGCAGATGATTCAATGGAATAAAATCTAGTTAAATTTTATGAGTATTTTCCAAACAATTCAGAAGCTCACTAGGATTCTTACTATATTATTGGTATCAGTTAATATTAACATTACATATTTATCCTTTGTTTCATCATTAATAACATATTATTATATCAATAAATATTATATCAATAAAGGGTTCACTAGTCTATCTTGGGCAGTTTAGAATAGTTCATAAATGCATATATCATGTTGAGCTAGTTCTGTGAAATTTCTGTGCTGTTCCAATTTTAGTATGTGTTCTGCTGAGGGTAATAGGGCTCAGCCTACATTTCCTGGTCATCCTGAAGTTCCAAGACGAGGTACGGCAAAGTTCCCCAACTGTCCCAGTTACACACTCATGAAAGACCTGGTTCAATTTTTCTAAGGAGCTATCCTCTGAAGTTTACTCATGGAGTCCAAAATAAAGGAAATAAACATTATATGCCACTATTACTTGTCGGCAGAGTTCAGACTGGTTTTAATTGCCTTGGGCACATGCATGCCTTGAATGATTTAGTTACCAGAGAAGATAACCCTGGCAGGATGCCAGGTCACCACATGGGGTTGTAATAACAACAATGCTACAAAATGAGAATAATAATGACAATAATAACAATAACAATAATAAATAACAGTGCTACAGAATGAGTCTTTATGAGAAATTCTAGATGATCTGCAGGCCTTTTTCAATTTCTATTTTCTATGTTGTTGCAAGGCAGGCAGCAGCTAGTGTTATTAAATGAACAACTGAAGAAAGGAAACAGCTTGTGACTTGTGAAGGTCACTAGATGACTCACTTGTGGAGCCATAAAAAGAGACAAGATTTTATCTCAGAGTTTTGGGCCTCTGCCCACCTTCCCACCCACGTTCTGGGATCTAAGGTGTACTCTTTTGCTGTGCTAGGAAAATAATGGTTTAATCAACCTTCTGTACTTCTGTTCTGTTTGGATACCATACTTCAAAATAAGCATAAAGTTATTCTACCTATACACAGAGCTCATAAATCCTTATTTCTCATCTGATTCAGAGCACAGTAGCCATCATCCTCTTTCTGGTGACTAATCATTTGCTTTGCTTCACCTTTGGCACTTCTCAAGATACATCCTTATGTTCTTGCTTCATAGTTCAGTTTTTACATTCTCCCTTTTCTTTTCTGCCTCCCTGTCCTCTAAAGATCAAATATGTATTATCTAATTTATCTAATATTTCTTTTTATAAGATTTATTTTTATTTGTATATGTGTGAAAGAGAGAGAGGAGAGGAGAGGAGAGGAGAGAGACTGGGAGAGAGGAACATTTGAGTGCAGTACTGGTAGAGGCCAGAAGAGGGTGTCAGACGTTCTGGAGCTATATGCAATTGCAGGCTACCAGATACAGGTCCTAGAAACTGAACTGGAATCTTCTACAAGAGCAGAAAGCACTCTTAACAACTGAAACATCTCTCTAGGCCCCACTCCTCCTTTTTTCTTTCTCCTTTGCTATTTTCATCATTCTCTTCTCATTTTAAATTCTCTTATTATTCACATTTTTAACAACGCACATACCCAGTTTATCATTCTTTCTACCTCATTTCATTATCTTGTCTTCTGCTCACATACAGTCTACTCTGTCCTTTCCACGATGGATTTAAATACAATGTACTACCAAACTCTTTTTCCTTCCTCCACTTTGAGTTGTGACTCTCTTCTATCTATTCCTATTCTGATGTTCTAATTATTTCCAAATTCTTCTTTTACATCATGTGCATTCGTATATCCCACCTGTCTTATTTGCTCCACCTCCTTTTAAGCATATATATTTCACATATAGTGAAAGAACCTAACTTTAGTTTTGATGCAAACCCGTGTGCTTTTCTCTGTCATAAAAATGTTATTTCTGCAGTGTCCTCAGTGTTGACCTATCTGCTCTTTTCTGCTATCTGACAAATATGTGCTAGACTCCCCATTTATAGCAAATAGAGCCTGACCTTTATAACTACTGGGTAGGCATTATACGTCCCCAATCTTCTCCAGTTCCTCAGTTTCCTCAACTCTAAGGTAGAGATAATAGTCTCTGGACCTTAAGGTAGTCATAAACGTTCAGTGACTAGAACCCTGGCAAGCACCATGTTCATATGCTATTGATGCTGATGACTGTAAAGGACAGCGCTGATACTTTTAAAAGCTATCCAATCTTTTAATGTGTCTATCAACATTTATAGTACCAAGGCTTTTTTATAATACCAATCATTTTATGGATTGGTGAAACCAATATTTGCCTTAGTTCATTTTTTTTCTTTTTGAGAATACTCAGCCCATACACAGAGGTGTGCTTTACTGCTCTCCTAGACCCTCCTCAATTTCAACCAAGATACCCATCAAGATTATTCATCACAAGTCCATGCGTTGCTAACTTTGACACCCAAATACATCTCCTCAAGTCATATCTAGCCTGCACAAAAAAATAGGGCAAGATCATAATTCCACCTAACACTGTACATCCAAACCACATCAATTGTTTCCCTTCAGTTTGAACACCGCTGAAAGAGACCAAACTCTTAACTTTGACCTCCTGTAAGATATTTTTAAAAAGCTTTCGATGTACAATGAAACATATAAAGCATTGCCATTTCAAAACAGGAGGAATGGAGTAGAGAAGGGAGGAATCTGGGAAAAGAAAAGGCCAAAACTTGGTACGTTAAATTCTATACCTCTATGTTTAGAATCTCAGGAACAGAAAGGACTCAGGCAGCCTTGAATCTCACTAACTTCCCAGTTACAGTATAGAAAGTTACTTCCTTGGTCTGGATCTAGTAACTTACAGCAATTTTCCTCAGCAGACATTGCATTTTCCTGGCATGCCTAAGTTCCTGTATTTTCAGCTTCACTCTCACAGCTATGCATTCCTCCTTCTCAGGGATTCCCAGGGAATTTGACCTTATTATATATCTCCTAGTCTCCCTGTCTTTCCTTTGAAAGGTCTGAATGATCTCATGACCTTTGCACTCTTCATATCTACAAAGTAGCATCAAATAAAAACTATAAAGGTCTGTTGCCAGCTTGTATGGTAGCAGAACCTGTACCACAATTAATAAAAACCCAGATACTGAAATTGAGATTCAACCTGAAGGTCAGAAAAGTAAAGCAGCCAGTTACTGGCTCTTATCTCAACCTCAGTCCAAAATGGCTATCCTGCCTACAGGAATCTCAGAATGAGACTGTGTCTGTGAGCTCTCTCCTCCCATCTTATATTCCTCTCTAGGGCCAGGATCAAAGGTGTGCACCACTGGGATTAAAGGCATGCACTGCCCGGTTTCTATGACAAACTAGTGTGACTATTGGAATTGAAGGTGTGTGTCACCTGGTCTGTAAGGCTGAGCAGTGGGGCTGTTTTACTCTCTGATCTTCAGGCAATCTTTATTTATTAAAATGCAAATGAAATGCCACTACAAGAGCCCACTTAGACTACTGAAGTAGCAGGTGTAGAGTGTTTGATTAATCTACATTGAAAGTTTATATCTACCTGTTAGATACAGGTTATCTCAATAACTCAAAATTGACAATCATTAATATGGGCACAGGATTCATGAAGCTATTAACAATACAAACAGAAAGCACAAGAACCAAGAAAGTGTTTCTTTGTTAGAGCAAAGAATATTATTATATTGCAAATGCTTCCAAAATTAATCTTCTTGACATCAAAATGCTATGACATCTGTCTTAGTCACTGTTCTATTGCTATGCTGTGCAGAGACACCAAGACCAAGGCAGCTCTTATGAAGGAAAGCATTTAATGGGGGTCTTACTCAAATTTTTAGAGATTAGTCTATTATCATGCTGGGGAGCATGTCAGGATGCACAGCAGTAGAGCAGCAGTTGAGAGCTACATGCTGATTCACAGGCAGCAGACAGAGAAGGGACCTGACATGGGCTTTTGAAACCCAAAGCCCATCCCTAGGGACACATTTCCTCCAAAAAGGTCATACCTACTCCAACAAGGCCACACCTCCTAATCCTCCTAATCCTTCCAAACAGTTATACTCCCGGGTGACTAAGTATTCAACGATATAAGCATACGGGGGCCATTCTTTTTCCACCTACCATAACATTCAGTCACTCAAATGATAATGATAAGCATGAAACATAAAGCTATGCAGTTTTTATGCATTGGGATGAAGGTATAAAGGTATATATACATTTTATATTTCAATGATATGTGTACTATGAACTTATTTGGAAAATTTACTCATATCAAACTTCTATACCCCAGGCAATGAGACGTAACATTTTTTTATTTTAAATGTTCTAGAGAATATCTATCAACATCTCTTTTGCTTTTTATAACTCAATCACGGGGCTGCTTTGCTACTGCATTTAAAACTACTAATGAACATAGTGCTTATAACTCTTCAATTATTTTGTAAGTTTATGCAGTTAGGTGTTCTTGAACACATATGTGCCTCTGTTCATACATATAAGTCTCTGAAGATGTACATATTTATACACTAAAAATTACACTTCTTTGCATCTCAGAATGTTCGTATGTGTAACTATATGGAATATAGAATATGCATGCTTGTGTGTATACATGTAAATGTGTTAAAAGTGTCCTTATGCATCAATATGTATGTACAATACATACACATATGCTTTTCAATATACATACTATACAAATCTATAAACTGGAAAGAATACTATGTATATAAAACTATTGAATTCATATATATGTATATTTTACTGAGTATATATTAAGACATAAGATACTTGTGTCTGTTGATAAACCAAAGGAATTTTCAGTGTATAATCTAAAACTTTGTACTTTCAATAAAAGTCCTAGGTCCAAAATAATCTGAGTAGGGGTTACCATTCTCTTACCTCATTGTATAGAGGAGAGTACCATTATCTACCAGTCTGAGCAGCTTGTTGGGTGTGGTCATATTGTGAGCCACTGATTTCTTGCCATTGTGGAAGAAGGTGTCAGGAGTCCATATCTTACTAGCCAGAAGATTGTTCAGTGGAAGGATCTTCATGGGTCCATCAAATTTCAGTCTTTCATCATGCCATGTCTGTCTAAAAAATACATCAATAGTATATTCCTAGAACAGAAAAAGCAAGAGAGAAGTAATGTTTCAGTAGGGTTCTGATGGGGATCAACAATGCCACTGGCAAATATCAATCAAAATATTTTCTGTGATATAGGGGAGTCTACTAGAAGTACTTACTAGCGAGTATGACAAATGATAATAACTGAAAATTATTGCCATGCTAACCAATAGGTATACAATTAATAATGATACATATATCTAACCATAGATCTACCATATTTTTACTAGAAAAGCCATTGCCAACACTGGCCTATGTATAATACAGGCTGAGCACAAGACTTTTCTTCTCTGTGCTACTATAGCACTAGGAAAAAAACGCTCTTTGTCTTTATTGATGAATGATCTCATATGAACGTTAAAGGTCATTACAACCATAACCATAAAATAAAACCATATACTTTAATACAACTTTTATCTGAGCCCAGCTTTTTACATGCGTTCAAGGGATTAAAACAGGCCCTCATACATATGGAGTGAACTCTTTACTAAGTGAGAAATTTCCCCAGCTTCTTTGCTTTGCTTTTCCTTTCTTTTCTTTCTCTCTCTCCCTCTCCCCACTCTACATTTCTTATACACGATCTCCAAATCTAGAATTCTCTTGGCATACACAACATTACTGGTCAAGTTAGCAGGAAATCTACAATATTGGGTGTGAATACTGCTGGAAGGAAGAGTGCCACAGAAGGAATGGGCCCCAAACTATGAGTATATTTCTACTTTAAATACTGGCAGACTATTGGGCTATCCATAAATTTATGTTCCAGTAAAAAGCAGGTTTTAAAAAATAGAGCAGTCCTCCACCAGCTCAAACATGCTGGGTGATGTTTGTGAGTTGGCTGCTGTTTAAATGAACAAAGTCTTTCAACTTAATTGGCAAAACTCTAAAATCTTATTAGATTAATGTGTCACAACAAAAGTTCTAACCAAGAACATGACCTACAACTGCTGGTCACTTTCGTAAAGCAAGAAACCCACTGAGAATGTAAATCCCTACTTCTGATTACAAGCTCCAACCAAATCCTTGACTAGGGATGAAGGACATCCCTCCTTCAGAGCTCATGGAACTCAACAGAAGGGAGATGTAAAGACTATAAGAGCCAGAGGGGATGTAGGTCACCAAGAGAACAAGGCCCTCTAAATCAACATGAGAAAAGTTCAAATGAACTCCCAGAGATTGAGGCGGCAAGCACAGGACCAGTATTTGGGGTGCCTTTCCTTTTGTTTTGGCTTGTCCAACTTTAATGTAATAGTTTTTGTTGTATCTTATGGGTGTAGGAGGTCCTTCTGTCTATGTGTTGCTTTCATTGGCTAATAAAGGAACT
>LOJH01034935.1:0-15895 GCA_001685095.1 Ellobius talpinus
GGCCAATCAGCTTTATAACTTACAGAGATCTCTGTGTGATTTTCTTTGGGGCTTCCCGACTGTGGGGTACCAGGCCAGACAGAAACCTCAACAAGCAGGCCCGCTCATGTTACAGACCAGGAACTGTAAATAGCAAATGCCTATAATGCTAGCAATCAGGAGATTGGATTGAGTCAGGGGAATCATGAGTTTGAGGCCAGCGTCGGCCACATGGTGAATCCCTCTCTAAAAAAAGTGTGTGTGGGGGACTGGAGACATGAATCAGCGGTTAAGACCATTGACTGCTCTTTCAGAGGTCCTGAGTTCATTACCCAGCAACCACATGGTGGCTAACAACCATTGCTAGTGCAATCTGGTACCCTCTTCTGGCATAAAGTTGTACATGCAGATAGAACACTCATGCATAAAATAAGTAAGTCATAAAAAATGAGGGGCAAGGAAGGAAAGAAAAAAGAGATTGTGATTAGGAAGGTGTGTCATCAAGTTAGTATATTATGTTGTACTCTAGGGAGTAAGTTATGTTTACTAAGGGACATAACAGGTATTGGCTTTCTTCAGTGATGTACCTTGTGCACTCTGATGTTGAGCCGAGGGACTGTGGTTTAGTCCACCATCTTTGCAAGTCTTCACAATGGCTGCTACTCTGCTTTCCTTTTTTTCTTCTTTTTTCTGTTTCAGCCTTTCTGAACTGTCTTCTTTCCCTATACACATTGTGTGAGAATGGCTCTCAATCCTGTTTTGTTATTCTTCCATCCCTACTGTCTACTTTGACACAAAAACACACACCCATGCTCTTAGCTCAGCATCACCAGACATTTCACTTCTTGCTGTCTGAATTTTGCCTTTAGCTTCGCTTCTGAAACTGCCTTACAGTGTCAACAAACATCTCTTAGACAATAGATTGGATACCATTTTTTGCATCCAGATGTTTTCTGGTCTATCTGTAGGTACCATTAGCCACATAATTCCTTCTAGACCTCCACTCCCACCGCAGGTGTCTTTGGTTCTCTGCACATCTGACAGCAAAATGAGAAAGCCGTTTGGGTGATGCTTCCTGGCTTCAGGAAACAAACAAAAAAAAATCCATGTTATTCCTGCATAGCCCCTCATTTGTCATGGCTCAGATATATGCTATATACTAGTTCCTGGCCTAGTGCCAAACTGAGTATGCCGCAAACTCTTCTTGGGTTACAGCAGATCTAGAATCTGTTTCACTGAATAGCAGATAGCACACAGTAAATACATTACAATGTGGTTAAGTACCTCCTTTGTTTCTCAAACCGGGAAAGTGCCCTTCTGTGATGCCATCCTCTTGTGTTTGTAGAATAAAGTTTGCTTGATAACTCTTCTTAAAAAACTAGCCACAGGTCCCAGGAAAGGAGTGAGGATGAAGCAGGGAAGTCAACACATTAGAATTTCTTGCCCACAGTAAATGGGCACAGTGCCAGTCTGCCCTTGTGCTCAGTGCTTTCCTTGTCTTCATTAAAAGAGGTTTAGCACTTGCTTTTACCCTTTAAAAATACCTTTAGTCATTTTGAAATGATGAATTCATAAATGGTATACTATTATTATAAAACACATGTCCTCAGGCTAAAAGGCAGGTGTTAGAAACTTAATAATGTATATTGGCTTGTTTATTTCTTAAATACATTGCCATCAACACATGAAATGGTATCAGATTTCCTTTGAACACCTGACTTGACTGTGTAAAGCTTTAATTTTCACTGTTGGGTTTTTTTTTTTAATGAGGTACCTTGTTTCATATGGAAGTGTGATTTGATAACTATAGTTGATAATTACTCAGTTGTCAGTTGGTTTTATTCCTAAAGCCCATTTGCTTTTTATGAGAGTCCAGTTTCCCTCTTTCTGAGAAAGGATGGACCAAGAGGGACAGATGCTCCAAAATATGACTAGTTTGACTTTTTTCTCACTGCTGAAAGATCATGGTATCAATACTACACAGCGACATTTGGTTTTCTGTTTTCACAGTAGAATCTCGGAGTTTATTGAAAGACTAGACATGGGCAAAGAAGAAATTATGACTGTTATTCTAGATTAGTACTTTCTGCTGATCCTGAAGAATAGTTCATGAGATGTAGGTTTTTGGGTTTTTATTAACTCTTTGGGGAATCTTTTCTGCTGTGATGGCTCTATATAATTTGCAAAGATCTGAGTTTTTCCTTTATTATGTTCTGCCTCATTAACTTCATTGTTGGGTTTTTACACTTCAGTGGTTTAACTAAAGTAATGAAAATGTGGTTCTGATGTCCTCTTTGGCAGTGCCCTTTTTGAAGTCTACTGATTATGTGTTTAGTTGTAATTTCATTTAGTCACAGTTGTAAATCCTAATAAATGTAAAATGATCATGAAGGGAAATGATTGTATAACAAAATATTTTACTTTGTTGAAGCCTGAAAGTTAAGGGAATGCTTTTAAAGATGAAATGGCAATATATGCAGCTGGTTTGGTTCTGGTGTGGTTTTATTTTAGTCACTTTTACCTTCAAGAGACCAAGGGCCCAGTCTTCCTAGCTGCAAGACTGCATTCTATTGAAGAGCTTGGGTGGTGATTATGTATAAGCTTTTACATATAGCCAGTGGTGTCTATAGTCTTCTGTCCCAAATACATGGGCTTTGCCTAAAAGCAAGCTATATTTATCTATAAGAGTGTTGTCTAAGCATTTTCAGAAAGCTTAGGAGCTTCACATTGACTCTCCAAGCAAAGTCATCTTGTGAAAATACTTGTACTAAATTGCAAATTGTACACATTTTTTTTGCTAGTAAGTTCCCCCAAGTTATTTACTGACAGATGTGGGTACTCCATACATAGCATCTCTTATTGAAAATAGAAGTTAGGCGCATCTATTAAAATGTAGAAAAACAATACTAGTTCCATTTGACTTGAGAATGGGACTTTTATGTTGTCAAATATTTTTCATTTTAGAAAGAATATTTAAGCTGGGTATGGTGTCACACACCTTTAATCCCAGCACAGTGAGGCAGAGGCAGGTAGATCTCTGAGTTGAAGCCAGTCAGATCTCTGTAGTTGAGGTCTGCAGAGTGAGTTCCAGAACAGCCAGGGCTACACAGAGAAACCCTGCCTTGGGAGACTGGGAACTATTTAATTAGTAAGGTATATTCTTTAAAGTTATTTACTTTCAATACATCTAAGTTGAACAGTGAAATTGGGTTGACAAGCTTAGCTAGCATGAGATGCTGGTATTCATTTCTAACTATTTTTTTTTCTCTTCCAGCACATCAGCGACTGGAACCAGCAACTCTGTCAGGGATTGTGGCATTTATCCTTAGTCTCTTATGTGGAGCTCTGAACTTAATTCGAGGCTTTCACGCCATAGAAAGCCTCCTGCAGGTACTGTGCTATTTTTGCAGTGTCAGGTGACTGTGTCTATTCATTCTGCTTGTTACATAGTTGATTTGAATTGGATTAGGACTTAGTATAATTTACAACACAAGCTCAAAATCTGTGTTCTTATACCTGCCCTTTGATACCTTCTTTCAAAAGCATGGTTACAGTAACAGGTCTGGTAGGCATGCCTGTAATCCTGGCCCGTGGGAGGCTGAAGCAGGAGGTTTATAAATCTGAGGCCAGCTGAAACCACATAGTGAGTTCTAGGCCAGCTTGGTTGTATAATGAAACCCTGTCTCAAAACAAAAACCAAAACCCACAAAAATACCCACCACCCAAAAAGTACTGGCTTCTGATTGACATGTTCCCTTATTATCCACTCGTTTAGAGGCATTGTTGACAGGCACTGGGGAACATCTAGCTATGTAGCATGGACCCTGCATTCTCACAGCTTAAAGTTGAATTTGATAGGCAAAGACATATGGGAGTAATAACTAAGTTCTTAGAGCAAGAAGAGGAGAGATTACTGTGATTCAGAAGAGGTGAGGAGAGATGGTGAGCTGGTCTTGGAGGAACAAGAGGGAGAGGAAAGTGGGAGCAGGAAGACAGTCCGCATGGACGCTGCTCCTGGGTGCTCCTTTGTAAGTGCTGCTGCTTTTCCTTCTGCTCAGTGGTCTGTTCAAACCTGAGCTGCCTGGTTAGCAGCAGGGACACTGGTTTCTTCAGGCACTTCATATTCCAGGCCTTTAGCTACCAAACTGTCTAAGTCCATCAGGTTTCAGATGCACAGTTGTCTTTTTCTTTGTTCCCATTCTCTATTTTCCCAAGGGTTTTTGATATATCACATTATAAATCAGAGTTCTCTCTCTGTCTCTGTTTGTGTGCATGCATGCGTGCCTGTCTGTCTGTCTCTCCATTTATAAAAACCTGCACTCTCTCTCTCTGTGTGTGTGTGTGTGTGTATCTGTGTGTAGTATTAAGTTCAGGATACTATCTATAAAAACCTGCTTACCATGCTAGGTTTATAGTACCATTCTCCATGTCCTCTGTGTTCAGCTACCTAAAGCCAACTGAAAAGAGATGACATCATGGTTCCTAAAAGGGATGCATGGGGCTTCCTCTTAAGATTGTCTTCCAAACAGTTAACTCACAGGTAAAGCCTCCTAGGGAATGCTCAGAGGTTCCACCGAGATCAGGAACTAGGGAATGCCCTCGGGAATGGTGAGGGTGTGTTGAAGAATGGTATGTGTGTTTTCACCCCCAGAGACGCTTTGAGGGACGCCCTCCGAAACAGGAGGCAGGAGGGTGAATTGAAAGTCTTCAAAAAGGAAAAGAGTAAAAGAGTGACAAAAATGAGTAAAAAGAGTACAAAAATAGTAAAAGAGTAAAGAATAAAAAGAATAAAAAAATGACAGAGTATAACCCCAGAGGCAAAAAAAGAGTAAGTTTAAAAGAGACAGTCAGATTAAAAGGAGTACCCCCAATAATGCAGCGCCTCCGCTCAGCAGGAAGCAGCCAGACAGATTGATGACTCCCACATTACCTAAAAGATTGTCAAGGAAAAGAAAAGAAAGAACAAAAAGGAGGGATGAGATGTTGGGAGCTGTGAACCCCCCGATCCTGAATTTCTGGTAAACAACTTGTAATGCTTGCAGCTGCTCTGAGCATGAGACCCTCAGGAGTCCCTGATGGCAGGCGAGTGGTTTCTGGTGGGTTTGGCTGGGGTGTGGCTATCAGTTAAGGATCCTATATAAGCTGCCCTGGAACACAATAAAGGTGGCATTCTTGTTTTAAGGATGACCCGTGTCTCTGTCTGTGTGTCTGTGAGTCTTTGTGTGTTTAAATCTCCAGCCCCTTGCCTGGTTCACCAACTGTATGGTAGAGCATAGAGTGCAGACGGGCGTGGTGCACTATACCTCTGCAAGGATGGATTTATTCCAGCAGAAGTTCAGTTTTCAGCCAGCCAGACAAGCTGTCAATGACAAGAAATGGGCACTTTGGAAACTGCTGACTGAAAAGGCTAATAAATAAAGACATCTTTGGAAACCATTTTATTGATGTATAGGAAAACCATGGGGTAGGGTGTGAAGAGTTAGCTTTTCTAGCTACAGTAGCCCTAGGTAGAGAAAGCTTTCCCATCACAAAACCTTGTTTACATCCTGCCTGAATATCATATGGAAGCTGCAGGAGCTGGGCTCAGCCTACCAAGGCTAGCGCTCGGGCACAGCCTACTGAAGGTGACTTTGATCTCCTTCATGCTGTCAGTTATCTTGTCCTTTCTTTTCTGGAGCTGAGTCTCTCCTTCCTCTTCGGGTTCATAACTGAAAAACTAAAGGAAGTCTTTCTGTACTATAGTCTCTAATGCTTTTGAAATGCTGCAATTGACTTAAGCTTCCCTTTATTGCTAATTGTTCTGTGTTCTCTTTCTAATCAGTAATACACTTGTCTAATTGCAGTGATGCAATTTTAGGTTTTAGAAGAATAATCTGATCAAACTATTTACTACTTAGATGTAATTGATGCTTTGTGCTGAGATTTCTCACCTTGTTTATATTTTTAAAAGACAGCTTCACAGACAATTTATCTTTCTTGGATGCAGATGCAGAGATCTTTAGCAATATATTAATAAATCAAAACTATAATAACAAATAAAAATAATTACATAACAACCAAGTGGGATTTATCCCAGGTGTGCAATGCTGATTTAATATTTGAAATCAATTACTGCTATCACTTCAATAGTCTAAAAGAGAAATAATAATCACATGATCACATCAGTAGATACAGAAAGGCATTTGACAAAATCCAAAAAACCTTCATCCATGATAAAAAAAGAAAACCCAAAACACAGCTTGGAGCAAACCAGGAATTTTCAAATCTCAAGCAACTAACACCTTTAGTGACAAGGAACTAGATACTTTCCCCATAAGACAGAAATAGGATGAAGACACCTCCTTTTACCTCTTCTAGTTAACACTGCACTGGAAATCCTAGCTGATACAGTAGGATGAAAAGGAAAAAAAGACATATGGAAGGAAAAGATGAGTTTGCAGATGGCATGATTAGCTGTATAATGACTCCCAAGAACAACAACCAGCTCCTGAAACTGTGATGGGAGTATAGTTGTATACTGGCGGGAGCTTGTACTGTATAAAAATTTCTTAAATTCCAGCAGCAAACAATTGAGAATTGAAAGTACTAAAAAAGAAGTACTTACAAATAAATATAAAACACAGACCGATATAAAGTAGATTATAAACTCTGACCAAAGAAATTTAAGATTAAATAAATGGAGAGTGATTCCACATTAGAGAGGAAAACTCAATATTGTTGAGCTGTTGGTTCTTTCTGCCCTAATGCATAGATTAAACACAATCCCTGTCAAAATCTCAGAAAGTTACTTTGTGGATTCCATAAAGTGACTGCAAAGTTTAGATGGAAAAACAAAAGACCCAGTATGTAGAAAAGAACAAAACTGCTTTTGTTCTGTATTCTCATCAACAAAACTCAAAATTTCACTTCTGCCACCAGAGGAGTAGTAGGTCTTTCCATAGCAAGCAATTCTCCAATTCCATCTAGATGTCCTACAATTTAGTTCACTTGTTGTTTTGTTTTTGTTGTTGTTGTTGTTTTTTGTTTTGGTTTGGTTTTGTTTTTTGACTAGGTTTCTCTGTGTAGTTTTGGAGTCTATCCTGGAACTAGCTCTTGTAGACCAGGCTGGCCTTGAACTCACAGAGATCCCCCCCACCTCTGCCTCCCAAGTGCTGGGATTAAAGGCGTGCGCCACCACTGCCTGGCCAATTTAGTTCAGTTTTAATACTGTCAACTTAGAGTTAGGACAGACAGAACTCACATGCTAAGGGCTCGGTTTTATGGGCCTACCCTTCCTTCAGGTGCCAATCGTATGACCAGATTGTAATGATGACTAGCTGGCTATAAGTTGGAGGTTTGTACAACTCTCTCTTGGAGCAAGATTTGGTGGAATAGTTTTTTGACTCAGCTATGGTTAATTATAAAGAGTATTTCAAAGGATACAGATGGATTAAGAGCTACATAGGGAGAGGTTGGGAAAGCTCTGGACATGGGTTTCTGTCCCTGTGGGGCTGGGTTTGCCCACATTTCCTCACATGTTGAGATGTTCACCAACCTAGAAGTTCTCCAAACTCTGTGTTTTAGAGATTTTGGGGGGGGCATGATTGGTTATTAACCTTCTTATCTTTCCTCTCCTCCCTGGAAGATTGGAATGGAGATAGAAATCCCAGGCATCCAGCTGTGGTCTTTTCTGGTATCTAGCACTGATCTAGGATTCTATCAAGAGTTGCTTCAATATAAAAGCTGTCCTCCTTACACAAGAAATTCCAAGAGGTGGGAATTCGGGGTCAAATCCTTCTATAACTCAAGAAATTAGAAAGATCTTAGGGGATCTGTGACAGGACTGGTGTCAAAGACTAATCAGAGCAAAAGCTTGTTCTAGCACCTTTATAAGGGTTTTAGAACCCTCTGTGAGGAGCAGACTATTTATTACTATTTCATACCAGAATGTTCTACACAGTACTGATGAAGAACAAAAGTGGGAGCTCACATTGTCCAACTTTAAGACTTACTATAAACTACAGTAATTAAGACAGTGTGATATTGGCAAAGGAATAAACAGTAGATTACTGTGACAGAATTAAGAACCTAGAGATAGACTTATATCCATAGAGCTCCCTGATCTTTGATAAAGAAGCAAAAGCAAATCAATGGAGACAGATCAGTCATTTTAACATGGTTCTGGAACAACTGGAAAACCACATGCCAAGGAATAAACAGGAAATCAGAATGGGTCACTGAACTAAACGAAAAGAACAAAGCTTAAAAAGTAGCAGAAGGGAAAACCTGTGTGACCCTAGAGTCTGAAAATGAGTTTTTAAGTATAGCACCAAAAGTGTTGAAAAGAAAAATAAGCTGCTAAATGTCATTAAAACCTAACAAAGTCTGTTCTGTGAATCAAGAAAATGAAAAAAGCCACAGGCTAGGAAAAGATACTTGCAAGCATCTGTGATAAAGGCCTTGACTTTATAAGGCTGGAGATGGTTCACCAGTGAAGAGTGCCTATTACTGCCTCTCTTCAGGATGACCCAGTTCGGTTCCCAGCACCTATCCTGGGTGTCTCACAACTATAACTCCAGCTCCAAGGGATCTGACACCCTCTTCTGGCCTCCAAGAGCACCTGCACACTTGTAATATAAATTCACTCACACATAAATGGAAAGAAATCTTTAAGGAGGGGAGATGGTGATTCTAAAACACACAAAGAACTCAAACTCAAAACTAAGAATGCAAATCAACCCACTGACAATGGTCTAAAGATCAGTAAACAACCTCACCACAGAAGATGCTGCAGATGACAGGCATGTAAAAAAATGCTGGATATCGTATGCCATCAAGGAACCACAAGTTTATAAGATGATGCCACTAAACACCTGTTAGAACCTGCCCAGCTAGCTGACACTTCCCAATGCTGATGAGGATATGGAACAAGGAACTCTCATTTGCTGCTAAGTTGGGAGTACAAAATGTTGCGGCCACTCTGGAAAACAGCTGGGCTGTTTCTCACAGAGCTAAACATAGCTTTACTTTATCATGTAGCAATAGTGCTCTTAAGTGTCTCTCACCAGGTGAGTAGAGCACTTTCAACATGTGAATATTTATATCAACTTAATCATAATTTCAAGGAAGCAATTCTGGAAGATGAATGGTAAATGGTAGTAATTCATACAGTGGACTAACATTTAGTAATAGAAGAAATGGCTGTCCTCTTTAGTGCATGGAGACCTCCTTAGGTGCATATTGCCTGATGAAAGAAGCTAGCCTGAAAAACTACATAATGGACACTTTCTGCAAGAGGCAGACCTATAAACCTGTAGTTGCTGGACTGGGAAGAGATGCAGCTGTCTGAGATTATCAGAGTTGTGAAGTGGTCTTGTATGACTGTAATGGTGGGTGTCTGCTATTGTCCATGTGTCCAAACCACGGAGTCTACAGCCGGAAGAGTGAACTTTAGAAGCAACAGTGTGTCAATACTAACTCAGCATTTGTGATAAATGTACCACACGATTCCAGTTGTTACTAGATACTGAGCAGGGAGCAAGGGGGACATCTGGAGAGTCTCTGCTCAATTTTCTGTATGCCTAAGGCTAATCTAAAAAAATTAAATCTATTTTAGTTGGGCCCATGGCACACTCCTTTAATACAGCATTTGGGATGCAGAGGCAGGTGGATTTCTCTTGTGTTCTAGGCCAGTCAGAGCTACATAGTGAGACCATGTCTTTTTTTTTAAAAAAAAAAAAAGTATTTTCAAAGTCAACAGTAGAACAAAGGCCTCTTTGATGGTAAGTCCAAGGGAAACTAGAAAGGGAGGCGTATTCTTACCCTGAGCTTTGATGTTTTGATGTTCTTCAGTGAGGTGCAGCTCTACTTGGCAGTAGTTAAAAGTATAACCTGTTGAACCCAGACTGCTCTTATAAGTGTGAATTAGGCTTCTCTGTGTGGGAGGGCCTGAGCCTTCTCCCTGCATAGATCATGTGAGGACCTTGATGTCCCAGTTAGAATGGAGCCTGGTTCAGGAATCTGACCTGTGTCTTAAAGTTCATTTTTATAATTTTGTGCCCTCAGAGTAATGGGCATTTTGAGAATGCCAGTGGAATTCAGGCCAGATGTATTGACCTTGTACCCATTAGACCCTGTCAGCTTACCCCATCACACACAGACACCCCCCCCTCAAGGATTGTCTGGTAGAATACCAGCATGTTTCATTTGCATAAATAAACTCTGTAAGGATAAGAAAGTAATAAACATGCTGGGAAATGACAGGTGGGGAACAGAGTGGCAGCAAGGCTTCACTAAGTGCCTCTCCATAGATTGTTTTTACTTTGAACCGGATAAATATTGCTCATCAAAACAAGGGCTTGGCTAGGAGGATACTACTTATTTATACCTTGGCTTCAATTTTTTTTTAAAAAAATCATATATTTTTTTATGTGTTGTACCTTGGGTTCAATCCTCAGCAATGAATAACAGTACTCTTAGGCAGAAAGAAGGAAAAAAAACTTTTGTTACTCCAGTTTAATTGTTGGATTTTTCAAGTACTAAAATTTCAGATATGGGTAAATCTTTTATGGCACAATGGGCTGATATTAGTCACTTTTTCTTTTCCCTCAGAGTTAGGTTCACAGCGAAGAGTTATTTTTTTCTTCATTATAGCCATTGGACTTGATCCTAGGCTCCTCTAGGTTATCAGTGCATTTTATGTTAGGAATAACCTCTTAAATCACAAGTTAAATAGATCTTACTGAAGGTGTCTTCCCTGTAGAATTTTGTACAAATCCTACCTAAGTGGAGTTATTCAGATCTTGGTGATGAAAGAGGAGAAAAGGCAGTCCTAGAACCAACAGCCTCCATATTTCTATAAAACTTGATTAAAGTAAAGGATTTGGCTGGGTGTAGTGGCACATGCCTTTAATCTCAGCACTGGGAATGCCGAGGCAAGAGATCTCTGAGTTCTAGGTCAGCCTGAGCTCCCCAGCAAGTTCCACACCAGACAGGACTACACAGTGAGACCTTGTCTTAAAAAACAAACAAACAAACAAAAACACAAAAAAACAAAAAAAATAAAGGATTTATTTGGAAATTTTAATTTTAGATCTAGAGAATATTATATTGTATTTTCCTGATTTTGAATAGTATATAGGTGTTAATTTAAAGTAACAGTTTTATAACCTTGATTTATAAATATTAAAAATGGTTGCAACATTTATCTTCTACTATGTTACCTTGTGTTTGTGGCACATTAAATTAGAAGACTCAATGAATCAACATTCCTGTATATTGTCATTGTTTCAAATTCAGGATAAATGTGCTGATATGATGACTCTTCTGGGAAAGGCACTTGCTGCCAAGTCTAATAACCTGGGTTTAATCCCTGAACCCACAGGATGGAAGGAGAAAATGACTCCTGCAGGCTTTCCTTGGCCTCCATATATGTGCTGTGGCATGTATATGTGTATGCCTATATGCATGTTCATACACTCATACAAATAAAATGTGTAGAAAATGGAAAAAAAGATTCGACACAAATTCGTCTATGCTAAATTAGTAACTACTTCTCAGTGTGAGAGGGATTTATTAAAATAATGTGGCACTGAAGGTTTTCTTTGTTGGGTCTGTGTGTATATATATTTTTAAGTTGATAATTTGATTTTATGTTCACAGTAATGTGTAAATTAGATTGTTTGCACTTGCTTCCTAGCTTTGTTCTGAGTTCAGAGATGTTAATAAGGTTGTTGTGAGTTGACATCTTAGGAATGCATATGCTTTTATTACATTGTTTTTTATTGCATGGCTTCTTCTAAGGATCAGTTTTGAAACAATAATAATTAGGCTGATGCCAACCCAGAAGTAATTTTCATGTGGTATATTAGAAGTCCTGTGATAGCAGTAGAAATGCTGCCCTAGAGGTCAGGAGACCTGCAATCTCCTCGCCAGTACTAGCGCAATGACCTTAGGCAGTTGCTGTGGGTCTCATCTTCCCACTGTGTGGGATGAAGGCTGACTCCACAGGCCTAAGGGCTAACAAGCACCAGTGATTCTCTAAAATGTTTGGAATAGTTACTACAAAGCAGAAATGATCTACTTCTGTTTTCTAAAAAAGAAACACACTAAGCAATCAAAAACATAGCTTATAAATAAAGATTTTAGCACAGGTCAGACTGACTCTGGAACATGTGTTTAGATCTAAAGAAAATGAAGAGAGGTTTCAAATGGCAGTGTAAGTTTAGAGAAAAACCAACCTTACCGTATAGGACAATAATGAAGTCCTACTACATAGGGAAAGGCTGCACATTCTTCCACATAGCCTATGGCTGAAGGACATTGACTGTGTTGGGAAATGATGCAACCAAAGTACAGCAACCAAAGAGCAGCATGCAAGAGGATGGCTCCATTTCTTTGGCAGTGGAGGGTGGGGAGAGGTAGAGACCAAGGACCAGAAATCCATGAAAGGGTTAACAATAGTTCTCCCCATATGTGAGATTATGAACTACATGGGCTTTTTTTTGTAAAATGTGTGTCTTCCACAGTTTTCTACAATGAACGTAAACTTTTATAACCAGAAAAAAGGACTAAAAAATAATCAGAGCTTAAAGTCTTTGAATTATAGACGTGGGAAGGCTTCAAGTTGGCCCTTCCTGCCTCTAGGGCAGAACTGACCTGAGCATCCTAAGAAGATTAATGTTCCTGTTTTAAGATCTTACTAGGATAAGCCACTTTCCTCTGCCTTGTTGACTGTTCTTTACCCAATCAACTGCACTAAAACAATTTACTTTTATTTCTATTATAAAATGCTCCCCCCTTCCTGAAATCCCAGCATTTAGGAAGCTGAGGTAAGGGGATTGAGCCTTTGAGACCATCCTGGGCTACATAAGACTTTGTAGGAAAAAGAAAATTATTTGTTCTAAAATAAGAAAAAGGGGCCTCGTATAATAGGCCTGCGTAGAAGAAAACACACTTCCTCCTCCTGCCTGGGCTTTCTGTGCTGCTCACACACGCATGGAAAGAAGAAATGCTGACACTTCGCAGGACACCAAGGGCAGCATGAGTGGTTATGTGTGTGTTTTGCACAGGCCCTGGCTGTTCTTCCTGGCTGCTAGAGCCAGTCCTGATCTTTCTCTGTGGGATTTAGCACACTCTAGTGGACAGTAGCTTTTCAGTTGCCACCATTTTATTTATCATGTCAAGTTACTTTATTGGACGATTCGTTGATGTGCGTCTGGGTAGTAAAGTTTGTCAGTTTATTTAATCATTGACCCTCGTGAGTAGGAGGAACTTGATCGGTCGCCTGCTGGTGTGTTATGCATGTTTATGTAGCTTTACTATAAGGAAGAGACATTATGTGTCATGAGGGAGCTAGCTTTTCCCTGGTGCTTCTCATCTTTCCTGGGTTGAGATGCCATTGATAGGTGAGGCCAAGACACAGAATGCGTGGAGTTTTCCTCAACTTCCCATAAATCTGCCTTTTAAACTTAAGTTCATTTTATGTGTATGTGTGTTTTGTCTGCATGTACGTCTGTGTACCACTTGTGTGCCCAGTGCACATGGAGGTTCTGGAAGCATTGGATCCCATGGAGTTACAGATGGTTGTGAGTCAACATGGGTGCTAGGAATTGAATTCCTGTCTTCTGGAAAAACACTCAGTGCTTTTAACTGCTGCTGAATCATCTCCAGAATATCCTTCCCTTCCTCTGTCTTACCATGCGTTTTATAATTCTTTTCAAGACTCATAATTTTTTTATACACTGCTCTGTAAAATGTTTGACTATGCATGAACATTGTCATAGCCTATCTTGGTAGATCATTTGTTTAAGTAGATGCTTCCAGCAAAAAGGTAATCTTTGTTTTTTTGCAGAGTGATGGTGAGGATCTCAATTACATCATTGCATTTTTCCTTGGAACAACAGCCTGCCTTTACCAGGTAGGTTCTCTTTCATTTGTAACAAATGCTTCCCAATTATTGTTTGTTTCAGGTGTTGAGTCTAATAATTGCCCATGTATTTAAAATACATAAAAATGGTGTCTGAGTTATTTGCCTCTTTTTTTTATTTGTGCCTCCATCACCTTTGTAACATACACTTCCATCTGAGTGGACAGAGGTTTTCAGTGGACTTACTCTTAACCCTTTCTTTGTGCTGGGGCTTCAGGGGTGCCATGTCATGTGCCTGCAACAGCAAGGCTGTGTCTGGATTTTCTAGTGAGAATTATTGAGCATCCGGGCAGAGGATTTTGTGCTCTGGAGAAAGCCTTGAATAGGGAGTGCAGCAAAAGCAACATTTTAGGATTATTTAGTAGAGATGAACAGGGTGGACTGTAAGAGCAGAGGGGCTGGCAGTGAGGAAACCAGCAGGGAGATGATTCTGGTAATTGAGATGGAAAATAAAGAGGGCCTAAACTGTGGTACTGACAGCAATGTAATGAAATACTGCCACCGAGAAGGACACCAACCAGCACTTAAAGTGTACAGGAGACTCAGGGAGGAGGCAGGTTCTTTTGGCCGATAGGGAGACTGGTCAGGAGAGGGATGGGAGGAATAACCATGTCAGTGACCTAAACTCAGGACCCTTGACCTAACTTCTGTAAGTGGCGTGTTCCTCTTGTTTATATAGGAAAAAAGAAAAGCTAGGAAGATGTAAAACTCTGTATGTCCCTAAGATTACCCAAAACTCTGTACAACTTTTTTTTACCATTTTTTTATTAAAAACAACTACCTTTTTTTTTACATAGCAATACCAGTTCCCACTCCCTCCCCTCCTCCCATCCCCTCCATCTTCCATCCCACCCCCATCCACTCCTCAGAGAAGGTAAGGCACATTGCTTTGAGGAAGAACCAAGGCTCTCCCTACTATATCTAGTCTGAGCAAGGTATCCCTCCAAAGAGAATGGGTTCCCCAAAGCCAGTACAAGCAGTAGGGATAAATCATGGTCCCATTGCCAGTAGCCCCGCAGTCTGCCCAGCCATACAACTGTCACCCACATTCCAAGGGTTTAATTTGGTCCTATGCTGCTTCCTTCCCTGTCCAGCCAGAGTTGGTGAACTCCCATTAGCTCAGGTAAGCGATTTCAGGGGTATCCCCATCATGGGCTTGACCTCTTTGCTCATATTCTCACTCCTCCAACTCTTGGACTGGACTTTGTGAGCTCAGCCCAGTGCTCCACTGTGGCTCTCTGCCTCTACTTCCATCAGTTGCTGGATGAAGGCTCTATGGTGACATTTAAGATAGTATCAGTCTGACTACAGGGCAAGGTCAGTTTGGGCACTCTCTCCACTATTGCTTAAGGTCTTAGCTGGTGTCATCCTTGTGGATTCCTGGGAATTTCTGTAGTGCCAGGTTTCTTGTTAGCCCCATAATGGCTCCCTCAATCAGTATATCTCTTTCCTTGCTCTCAGTCTCTGACCTTCCGCCATCTTGACTGTCCCATTCCCTCAAGTTCTCCTCCCCCTTCTGCTTCTCCCCTTCTCCTCCCCTTCTTCCCTCCTTTCTCACCCCACCCCCATGCTTCCAATTTTCTCACTAGATCTTGTCTATTTCTCCTTCCCAGGGGGACCTATGTCTGTTTCTCGAAGGGTTCTCCTTGTTACTTAGCTTCTCTGGGATTGTGGACTATAGACTTGCTATCTTTTGCTTTACAGTTAGTATCCAGTTATGAGCAGGTACATATACCATGAGCATCTTTCTGGGTCTGGGTTAACTCACTCAGGATGTTTTTTTCTAGTTCTACCCATTTGCATACAAATTTCAAGATGTCATTGTTTTTTACCACTGAGTAGTACTCCATTGTGTAAATGTACCACATTTTCTTTATCCATTCTTCAGTTGAGGGCACCTAGATTGTTTCCAGGTTCTGGCTATTAAAATAATGCTGCTATGAACATATTTGAACCAATGTCCTTGTAGTATGATTGAGCATCCTTTGGGTATATGCCCAAGAGTGGTAT
>LOJH01034938.1:10113-23883 GCA_001685095.1 Ellobius talpinus
AGAGAGAGGGAGAGGAGAGAGAGAGAGAGAGAGAGAGAGAGAGAGAGAGAGAGAAATTGGTCATCCTTGAAACAAGAATGCCCCTTTGAATCAAGAACGCCAACTTTATTGTGTTCCAGGGCAGCTTATATAGGGTTTCCCTGACCAAATGGCCACGCCCTAACTCTGCTGCAAGCCCACCAGAAACCACTTCCCTGCCATAAGGAACTCCTGAGGGTCTCATGCTCAGAGCAGCTGCAAACAAGCTGTTGACTCAGGCAGGTGGAGGTCACAGGAAATTCAGGGTCTGGGGATCCATAGTCCCCAACACTGATGTAAGTGCTGTGAATAGAAATGGGGTCCTCTTGAAGTTCAGCAAGTGCTCTTAGCCACTGATCCATCTCTCCTGCCCCAGCATGCTTGATTGTGTGTGTGTGTGTGTGTGTGTGTGTGTGTGTGTGTGCCTTTTATTATCCTTAAGTCCTTAAGATTGGGAGAAGTTCATGAGGCCTTAATGACCTTCATGAAGGGAAGAAACCTTCACTTTCAGGAGTTTGCATTTGGTTGTGTAACACATCTAGAAGTCCCACCAACTTAGGACCCTGCTGTAATATCACCTGGGTAGTAGATACTTAGGCTACAGGGGTATAGGATAGCTGATAGCTGACAACCTGCAGGAACTAATTTAGGGGAACAGTGTTTGTTGAGCTCAACACCAAGAAACGTTACCTGTGAGAAATGGTCCTAGTGGAAAGACATGTGAGGGTTGATTTTACTTCATTGTTACTGTGAAGGGATCACCCTGCAGGATTCTTCTCTAACGCAAGCAGATAAGGGTCTCTTACCATCTCTGTCCTTTTCTAGGTGTGTGGCTTTTGAAACCTAAATTCAAGTTGCTAGTTTGCCTTAGGCCAGCCACAGTGTAGTGTTAGCTTATTTGCCCAGTCTCTTCTAATGGTTTTCTCATATCTCTGGCCATCTTTGGAGCATCCCTGGGTTCCATCCCATTCCTCTTGAGCTGACTCCCTTAGCACGCATGCTTGGTTTCATGACTTAACTACTGTACCCCACTGGCTCCTCACAAGTGTATTACCTCCAGGCAAAAACTCTCGAACTCCACTTTTAATCTAGCTACTTTGTGTATCCAGTTGGAAATCCTTGAAACAATTGCAAACTAACAGAAACTGCCATACCCAAGACAATTCTAGACCACTTCCACTTCCTGACTCCCTATCTCAATGCCTATTTTGCTTTTATAGTTATCCCAGCTGAAAGTTGTGGCTTCATTCTTGATGTTATTTTCCTTCTCTTCTGTATCACATGCATTTCATGAAACCTTCTAAGATCTAATTAAATGTCCCAAATCTCATGAACTCCGCTGCCATTCCCCTGGTTCCTGCCACTGTTCTCCCGCCCCCAAGGTACTGCGGTAGTTTCCCAGCTGGACTTACTTGTTCTTCCTTCTTTATCCCCCACCCCCGTACATGTGTGCCTATGTGTTGGGATAAGCATTCTCTACGCAAACTCTCACATAGCTTCTTATATCCCTCAGAATACAAAACCCCTGCGGACACACAGGCACTTTGACCTTTCAGTGACACTCTTCCTTCCTGGTCCTTGTCTTAGGGTTTCTAGTGCTGCAGTGAAACACCAAGACCCAAAAGGAAGCTGGGGAGGAAAGGGTTTATTTGGCTTGTATGTCTGGATCATAGTCCATGACTGAAGGAAGTCAGGCAGGAGCTCAAGCAAGGCGGGAACTTGGGGTAAGAGCTGATGCAGAGCCATGGAGAGGAGTGCTGCTTACTGACTTGGCTTGCTCATTCTGCTTTCTTACAGAACCCAGTACCTCCTATTTAGGGATGGATGGCCCCATCCACCATGGGCTGAACCCTCCCCTACTGATCACTAACCCGGAAACTGCTCCACACTGAATCTCATGGAGGCATTTCCTCAACTGAGGGTCCTTCCTCTCTGATGACTCTAGCTTATGACACAACTAGCCAATACAGTCCTTAGTATTCCAGGCACTCTTCTGTTCTGGCCATTTGTGTTCCGCCCTTTCTGTCTTAAATACCCTTTCAAAGGTCCCTCATATTTGTTAAGTGTTTGAACAAATGAAACCTCTTAGTTCCTCCTTAATTACCTTGTTTCAGATCACAGGCCTTTTTCACCTTGTAACTTTATTCTTCATAGTTAACATTTGTATCATAACAGTGGGTACTATGTATTCTTCTAAATGTTTGCTGTACTTGAGCACATTTAATTCTCACAGATAACTTGTCACTTTTTTCAGTACTGAGTTTGAATACAGGGCCTCACATACACTAGGTAAGCATTCTGCCACTGGCTTCATCCCCAGCTCTCTTTTTTATTTAGAGATAGTGGTGTTTCACTAAGTTGCTTATAGCTCAGACCAGCCTTGAACTTATAATCTTCCTACTCTAGCCTCCCAAGTAACAATAGTAATTATAGAATCGTACCTTCAGGCCTACCATTGCCATTTTTATTATCCTCATTTGACTAATAAGAAAACTAAGGCACAGGAAGTTTAAGCATTTTTTTAATATTTTTATTTTATATGTGTGGATATTTTGTCTGTATGCAAGTCTGTGTACCACCTGCATATAATGCCCATGGAGGCCAGAAGAGGGTGTCAAATCCCCTGGAACTAGAGTTACAGATGGTTCTTAGCACTGTGTAGGTGCTGAGAAATAAACTCAGGTCTTCTGCAAGGGGAGTCAGTACTCTTAACTGCTGAGCCATCTCTCCAAACCCAGTTGAAGCAGTTTTACCCAAGGTCACACACCAAACTAAGTAGTAGCAAAGCTAAATTTAAACACTCTGATTATAAAACCTGTGCTACTGATGTAATTGCTTGAATTCCATGCTCTGTACCCAGACTCCTTGTTACCTTTGAGGTTTTTATGTAATTTATTCATTTTGTTTACTGGGGGCCTACCTGTATCTGCGTCCCTGTCCAAATGTCATCTTCAGGGAGACAGGGTTTTTGTTTTGTTTACTATCCTATCTTTAGCATATGAGACAGAGTCTATTCCATCGTCTATTATTGAAAATAGACCTTTTAAAAGGATATTGATGTAAGTTAGTACTGGAGTTTTTATTCTGTTTTGTTTTGAGACAGTCTTGTTATGCAGCTCAGTTTGGTCTTGAACTTGAGGTCCTGCAGTCTCAGCCTCCCAGGTTATAGGCATGAATCACCAGGCCTTGCAGTTTGATACAGTTTTTAACTTACACATTTTTAAAGGTGTGTGTGTGTGTGTGTGTGTGTGTGTGTACCACATATGTATGGTTGTACACAGAGGCCATAAGAGGGTATTGGATCCCCTAGGCCTAGAGTTACAGACAGTTATCAGATACCTGATATATCAGTGCTGGGAACCACACTTGGGTCCTCTGGAAGAGTAGAGTGTACTCCTAACTGCTGAGCCATCTCTCCAATACTCTCTCAGTTTTTAATTACACACACACACACACACACACACGCACACATATGCATGTATGTTGAGGAGTGGGTTGTGTGTGTATGGCAGTCAGAGTACAGCTTCAAGTCACTTCGTTTTTTCTACCATTTGGTTTCTAGGGATCAAACAGGTTGCCAAAAATGGCTGCAAGCTAAGCCATCTTGCCTGCCACATCTTGTTATTTTAGATAGAGGCTCTCACTAAGACCTAGGATTTGCCTATCATTCTAGGTTAGCTGGCCAATGAGCCCCAAGTCCATCTGCCTTTGTCTTCCCAATGATGGTATTATAAACACATGTTACCACATTTTACCTTTCACGTGTTCACTAGGCACTAAACTCCGATCCTCATGCTTATGTGGCAAATATTTTACCAACCAAGTCCTTAAATTTAAATATAATCTGATATACCAGGCATGGTCACCTGTGCCTATAGTCTCAACTATTCAAGAGGTTGAGATGGAAGTTTCTCTTGATCCTCAGAATTCAAGTCCAACTTAAACAACATCATGAGACCCTGTATCCTAGTAAATAAATAATATATACAACCTGGTATTGTCTTTCAGGAGCCTATGACAACCCCCAAGTGCACAAAATTTCAAGGAGGACTTAGTACTCAGAATAAAATTATGTGAAGACTTAGTACAGTAAGATGAAGATAGCAAAATCAACAAAGGATAAGGAATGTAAGGAAGTCTGGGGAAAACCAGGTCTAAACTTCCAGGTGCTGGCCCAGTAGTCACACAAAATGCTCTTCTTTCCCCAACAACAAATTCTTTCCATGTGAATTAAGTACTGTCTTTTAGGGATGCTTATTACAGAGCTAGGGGTGCAGATCAGTTGATAGAGTATTTGCTAGAATTCACGAAGCTCTGGTTTCTGTCCTCGGCATTTGGGACATGGAAACCAGAGGATCACAAGTGACTTGGATTACATGAGACCTAGTCTCAAACTTTACAGACTGACTCCACTAGAGAACTGAAGTCAAGGCTTAGATTGGGAACTGATCACCAAGGTATCCTCTGCCAGGCTTCCAGAGGGAGTGCTGGGGTTCCCCAAGGTGTCTCATTTGCTCCATCTAGGCAGAGCAAGCCTAATCATGTGAGTCTTCCCTCACATACCTTCCAGAAACCAGCCAAAGCTAACTTTATAAGCTGGTACTCAGACCTGCTGTAATAACTACACAGTCTTTTTATGTGTGTGCATGTATGTATATAAGATATATCAGAGGACAGGGGTTTGGCTAGCAAGCAGAAAGAAGAGACCTTGAGGAAATGGATGATCCACTTTAGCACTATCCAGAGCAAGAGCAGCACACTAGGACCCACGGGCATTTCCAAAACATGGAATAATGCTGTGGGATAATCACTTTCTTCAGTGCTGGGAATGGAGCCCAGGACTTCACGCATGATAGCCAAGCTTGGATTTGGTGGTGGTGGTGGTGGTGGTGGTATGGTTTGTTTGTTTGTAGACGTGTTCTCATGGAGCCCAGGCTGACTCCATCTCCTGACCCTCCTACCTCATTTTCCAAGTGCTGGAATTGAGGGTATTTCCACATTTCATGGCTTATATTAATCTTAGCAATCATAATAGTTAGGAAGGGCTTCCAGGCCACAAAAATAACTTGCAATATTTTTGCTCAACACTTTAGTCGCTTGTTTTTTCATTTAGATTTTTGATTGATTTGTTACTCACATATATGTTACACACATAAATATGGAGACAGCGTGTTTTTTTCTAAATGTGGAAAAAAATCACTGTTATATATACAGAAGTCCTATGTGTTTGTAGGTCACTGTTTTCTACATACAAAAGTCCTCTGTGTTTATAGGTCACCGTGTTACACATACAAAAGTCCTATGTGTTTTCAGGTCACCGTGTTACACATACAGAAGTCCTATGTGTTTGCAGGTCACCATGTTACACACACAGTCCTGTGTGTTTGCAGGTTACCATGTTACACACACAGAAGTCCTATGTGTTTGCAGGTCACCGTGTTACACACACACACACAGAAGTCCTATGTGTTAGCAAGTTCTTTTCTGAACTTTCCATACTGTTCTATTTGTTTTTGGCCCACTCCTGTGCCAGTGCCACACATTTCAGTTACTGAAATTTTTAAGTATATTTTAATATCTGATGGGTCTTTTCTTTTGCTTTCCTGACTAATTTTGCCATGTGAACTTCAACAGTATATTTTTCTATGGAGGAGGGGTACCAGTAGCTCTTTTTATTGAGATTGGTTTATTTATTATGTATACATAATAAATTTTTTTAAAGATTTATTTATTTATTATGTATACAATGTTTTATCTGCATGTNTCTGGAACAGCAGCCTGTGCTCTTAACCTCTGAGCCATCTCTCCAGCCCCCTTCAAATTTTAATATATTATTAGCATGACATTTTTAGAATGGGTTCATCTGTAAGAGCATAATGTATCTTTCCATTTATTTGTCTTTATTTTTAATCTTTAGAATTTCTAACTTTCTGGCTTATTCCATTTACTCCTAGGAAATATATCTTTCTGTTGCTTTACTAAATAATTTGTTATTAAAATTGTATCTATTATAATAGATCTGCCTTTAGAGAAATGATATCCTAAATTATGCAGAGTGCTCCACTTGCAGTGTGAGTGTCCACATAGTGCTTTCAATAAGGAGCACATTGGCATCATCCTGTGTGAGTTGTGGCCATGAGACTCAGGAAGGGACTTTATCCACTCCCAGAGCCTTGAGACTGAAAGCTAGATCTGGAAAATCCACCCTGATATATCCAGTGGGACCACCGTTTCTAGAGACCCAGATGACCTGTACCTGCAAAGCTACAATTATTTATCTGCTATTACTTTAACAATCAGTAGTCCACATAGTAAACCTCACTGTTTTGGTGGCAATCCTTTAGCAAATTGGTATGTATGATAATGAAAATGAGCTGCATATCTGCAGCTGCTGCCATCTCCACATCTGCTTGTAAGTTCAAGAGCCCAATCTATATACTAGTTATGTACTTTGGAAGATTACTAGGTAACTACAATTTGTCAAATCTTTAATAAAAGTCTTAAATTCTTAATATATTGCAGAATTTCACAAACTTGTTCGGACAGCCACTTGTCTGCTTGCTTTCTCCCACGGCATATCCAAAAGCTCTGCAAGGTATGTTCTTGGTGCCTGTTACACCAATGGATCTTAATGAAGAAGTCTGTATTTGTTTTGATCTCCCATCATAATTAGACATGGATATATTGTTTTGTAAGTTTCAGTCTGAAGTATATCTGAAATCCTTGCTGACAAGGCTTCCCTAATGTGTTGTGATTAGCCCGTGAGATAATTCATCTCTGAGAAAGAAGTGGTTTAATCCCTTGCTATAGAGAACTTCTGGTTTTTAGATTAAAAAATTGGTTTTGATCTTCATATCTGTGTACAGAATTTTCTGACACCTTTGGTTATTGTACCTTGGGCATCTTTGAAGACTGCAAAATTGTTGGTCTAGGAAATTTCTCAGCCTGTGTCTATGAGTTAGGATACCTGAGCTGGCACAACTTAAGGCTTCTTTCTTTCTTTTCTTGTTTTTTGTTTTTGTTTTGTTTTTTCTTTGCATTTTTATCCTGTACTTTTAAAATAATCTCTTCAGAATTCACCACAAGGACAAGTTTGTTTGGGCTATTTCTCCAGTGGCTACAAAGGGAAAGCCTTTTGCCCTTAGTATTTTGTCCTGGATAGGTTACACATAAAATCTAATTCTAACTCCCAGTCATTTCCTAGGTCAAATGCTAAGTGAAACTTCACCCTGTCTTAGCAGTACTTGTCACTGTCTCACTATCTCCCTGACTGTGGATAGTGCTGATGTCTCTCTGTGGGAGATGGCATTGCACTGCTACATCTCAGCCCGAAGTCCTGGCTGCTGACATAGGTTCTCACAGGAAGTGATGGTCAGCACTTGAATGCCTGAGAGAAGCTGGAGACTTACACCGTTGTTTTAAGGTAAGTTCTGTTGTTTAACAGGGAAAATCTTGTAGCAATTCTAAGTTCACATAGCCAAAGCCAAATCCTAAGGGATAGAACTTACCTTCAAACAACGGTAAAATTCTCCTGCTTTGAGGATTTTGCATCCTGTTTCTTATTGTTTCTGGAGGAATGTAACCTCTCCCCACTACTAGAGAGTGCTGTCATCATCTTGTTCTAATGTGGTTTTATTTAAAACTACATGGTCAAGTGGGTTAATACCAAAATTCAGTTAGCAACTTAATTGCACAGAGGAGGAAAGCACAGACTTAAGGGTGCCAGCTGAACTTGAGTCCCAGCCTAGCCACTTATTAGTTCTGTTTCTTTAGAATGCTATTCCGCCTTGTTGTGCCTCAGTTATTACTGTTTCCATCTGTCATAGTAATAGTACTTAACCCTGTTGCATAGTGCTAGGTACCTACAGAGTATTCAGTTTGTGGTGTTAATATGTATGTAGTTATGATTCATGTCCTGAATGGTTTTTTGCCCAACATCCTATCTTTACACTATAAAGCTTAGACTATAGATACTTTTAAGTAAAATTTAGCCACTAGACAGATTGAATACTTTATTATTCAATTTAGGATTTATTCAGTGGCATTGTTGCTGCTGACCTCTACAAAAGGGCTTGGCACTCTGGCCACAAAGTAATATATGTATTTGATAAGGTTCCTACTTTTGTGTGTCTGTAGTTCTATCATTAATCAAGACATACTTTATTCATTCAGTACAGTTTATAAGAGTTATTCAAGGCTGGAGACATGGTCAGAAGTTAAGAGCACTGGCTGCTCTTCCAGAGGTCCTGAGTTCCATTCCCAGCAACAACATGGTGGCTCACAACCATCTATAATGAGATCTTGTGTCCTCTACTGGACTGTAGACATACATGCAGGCAGGCACTGTATACATAATAAATATAAATAACTAAATCTAAAAAAAAATTACTCATCAGCCTTGTGCTAGGCACTGAGGAACAGCATTGCATCTGATACTCCAGTTGTGTTTCTCACAGAGCCAGAATCTAGTAGAAGAAGATAGAGCTGACCTAACAGAGGAAGCACAGGAGTACAAACAGGAACTGCTACTAAGCAGGGGGAGAGGTGCTGAATGGGGCTGGGGAGTGACTGAGCAGGCAGTGTTCCAGCAGAACAATCAAAGCCTCGGGCTATAGAGCCTGTAAAACAAGCATTTAGAGAAATTTAAATAGCATCTCTGTTGGAAGGGATTGTGTTACTGAATGGTAAGAATCCTTTAAAGATGATCTGATTTGAATTGGAGAGATTTGAGTGAACAGTGCTGAACAGAGGAGGTGGGAGAGATGAACCTGCAGAGACTGCTTTAGAGGGCGCTGAGGGAAGTAGCCAGATGATGGTGTCAGGGGCTCAGCAGTGACATTCAGTCCTCTAGAGCCCTCTGTCGCTGCAGGACTTGCTGATAGACTAGCAGACAGAAAGCAAGAAGACAGGAGTCTGTGGCTCAGGCATTGGTAGAAATCCTGAGTCTTGATGGGAACCTGCATTAGAAAACTGTAGGGGAAAGCATATGTTAGATTCATGGTCTTTCTGAGAATAGACTTGAATATATATATATATATATATATATATCCCAGTGTTGTTCAGTAGAAATGTAGGATGAGTTATATATCTAGTGGGGATTAACAATATGCCTTTTTGTACTAAGTCTTTGAAGTCTGGGATACATTCATAGATGGTTTGGAGCAGCCCAGTCTTTGTGTATAGTAGATCACAGGAAAGCACAGAACCAGTCTTAGTCTTTGAAAATGAGGCATCCATGAGCATGAGTAGCAGCTTGTATCCTAGGAGTTGGTGTGATCAGCAATGTGCCAAAGGAAAAGCAGAGTTGACATTGAAGAGCCAGGCGGATTCTAAGTATGATGGTACAAACCGATAATCCCATACTTAGGAGATAAAAAGGCAGTAGGATCAGGAATTCAGGGTTATCCTTAGGTACTTTGTGAGTTCATGACCAGCCTAGGCTCCATAAGACCCTGTCTCAAAAAGGGCCTGGGTTGCATAGAAAGAACAACCAATCAGAAAATTGGCAGATTAGGTACTCATCAGATGTTTACATCATCGTCGTGGATGCTTCATGAAGCAATACTTGTCGTATTTGGATGAAATGGGTTAGTTGGTGTTAAGATAATAGGAAATGTGTTTAAGACAGGCCATGTGGCGCACACCTTTAATCCCAGCACTCAGGAATTAGAGGCAGGTGAATCTTTGTGAGTTTGAGGCCAACCTGGTCTACAAGAGCTAGTTCCAGGAGAGGCTCCAAAGCTACGGAGAAACCCTGTCTCGAAAAACCAAAAAAAAAAGAGAAGCAATATGCCTAGGATGTATTTTCATAGTTTCGTGAAGAATTTACATTGTCAAACTGTGATTTACTGCTCCAGCTTTAATTTTATACATTATCAGTGTATTAAGATATTCCTCTTGTGTCTGCTAACCCTTTGTAAACCTCTTGTCTGTATGTAACATGTTTGTAATTACAGATCAGTCTCAGCGAGGTAGCCTCTTCACTCTCTTTTTGAACAATCCTCTAATGGCCTTCCTATTTGTGTCTGGATTGTCAAGCATGCGTAGAGGCCTGTGGGAAAAGTGTCAAGAATATCTTCGAAAAATCAACCGTGATATTGCTCAGCTACTGACCCATTCACGTTCAATAGGTACCCTGCTAATCTACCTGCACACTTAACAAAGCTTACTGTAGTGGTTTAAATGGTTTCCTACTATGAACTGTTTGGGTTTTTTAAGGTATTGTCCTAGGTAGGAAAGTCATGAAGGCTTTCCTTAACTTAGTTCACTATTGGAGTGGTGTTTTCATATTGCCTGCATTCACCATCCCCTTTTCCCCTGCAGATCAGGCCTTTCTCCAGTTTTTTGGAGATGAGTTTCTTCGATTGCTTCTCACAAGGTTTGTCTTCTGTTCAGCCACCATGAGGATGCACAAGGCCTTTCGGGTAGGCAGTGAATCACTAAAGATCAAGTTTACCATGTTGATCCATTATTGCTAGTCATGTATTCTATTTTACTTACACTAAATAAAGTTTAAATAGATTCAGAATAATATTCAGAAGAAAATGTGTACGGCATTACAATGAGCCTATCATGGGCATGGCGGGTGCATGCTTAGAATCCCAGTATTTGGTAGGCTGAGGCAAATCCTGTCTCTAGAAGCTAAAAGAAACAGAAAAAGGTTAACATTTTCGTTAGCTGCCTGTATTTTTAGCACTTGAGAAGTAGAGTCAAAGTTCAAGGTCACCATTGGCTACCTCATGGGTTTGTGGCCAGCATGGGATATATGAGACACTTGTCTTTTTCTTTTCTTTCTCTGTCTGTTTTTTGGTTTTTGGTTTTTGAGGGTTTTTTTAGCTTTCTTTACTTAGGAAGACTGCTTTGGGTCCTACCAAATCTCTCCTCAAATGCAGCTGATAGCCAAGCGTTGTGATCATTCACCTTTTGTTAAAACCTTGTTGCTAGGCAGTGGTGTTACATACCTTTAATTCCAGTGAGGAGCAGAAGCAGGCAGATCATGGAGTTTGAGGCCAGCTGGGTCTACAGAGCAAGTTCCAGGACAGCCAGAACTACACAGAGAAAACCTGTCTCAAAAAAGAAAAAGTATATAAATGGATTTACATTGGTTTATTTTCATCAGTAATGTTCTGAGATCTGGAGATGTAGCTCAGTGGTAGGATGCCCACTTAGCGTGCACAAGTCCTGAGGTCACTCAGCAGCACCACTGGGAAAATGATTTAAATACATCCATGTATATGCATATGTATGTATGTGTATGTATGGCGTATTGCTGCAATTGAGCCATGTTGATTATGATGTTTATTCTTTGGTATTGGCTGTGTCTCATTTACTTACATATTCTACCAATAATGGACATTTGGATTGCCTCCAGGTGTTTATTATTATATAAATGATGAAATAGTAGTTTGTACACACCTTTAATCCCAGCACTCAAGAGGCAGAGGCAGGTGAATCTCTGAGTTCAAGGCCAGCCTGGCCTACAGAACAAGTTCCAGGACAACCAAGGTCACACAGAGAAACCCTGTCTCAAGAGAGAGAGAGAGAGAGAGAGAGAGAGATATCTAATAAAAAATAAGACAAAAGAAATAACAAAACACACAGAGTGTGTTTTATGTTGGCCAACCACTCTTGGGCATGGTGCCTGCCCTGGAGTGTGATTGATAAACCCAATGACACTACATTATAGAAAACTGATTTTTCTTTCTCCAGTGGTATCAATTGCAAATCCTTCTTGGTTGGTGTTGGGAGTCTGTCTGGTTTGTACCTGTGCTGGTCTTCTGCGTGCTGTCAATCTCTGTGTTCAGATGTGCGCCACCCCTGGCTGTTTCCTTCTAATCATTTCATCTCTTTTTCTGCATACACCCTGAGCCCTGGGGGTAGGGTTTGATGAAGACATCCTATTTAGAGCTGAGTGCTCCACAGCCCCATTCTCTGCACATTGTCCAGTTGTAGGTCTTCATGTTACACCATCTACTAAAAGAAGTTTCTCTGATGAGGGCTGGGTGATGCACTGGACTGAGTCCTCACCAACCTGATACACACGGTTTTTGTTTTGAATGTTATCCATTGCATTTTTTACTGTAGTATGCAACATTAAGCGTTCTATGATATATGTATATGTATGTACATACACATTTTTTTAATTTTTAAAATGATTTTGTAACTTTTAGTTTCAGAATATTCTGCCACATACTTTGATTTTATTTCCAGTTTGGTTTTGTATAATTGATACAGTCTCACTATGTAGTCTGGGCTGGCCTTGAACTTCTATCATCCTTCCTCAGCCTCCTGAGTGCCAGGATTATAGATATGCCCCACTATGCATGCTTACAGTAAAACACACAAAGTTGAAATTGACCATTTGTTATTATATGTGTTACTACATGGTTAATACATTGTGTTATTGTAAATGCAACCTCTACTGAGCCATACAACACCCTTCCGGTGAGTCTATAAGCACTACATCATGATCTACGCGTATGATAGTTTTTAAACTACCTTATGAACATGATAGATTGGATAGAATCTTGTGTTAAGCCGTTACTAAGATTGGCACATTTTTTTTCTTTTATCATTAGCTTGTTTCTTTTTCATTATTTTTAGTGGGTTTTTTGGTGTTGTTTTGTTTATATGTATTAGTGTTTTGTTGCATTTGTATATGTGTACCACATGCATGCCTGGTGCCCACAGAAGCAAGAAGATATCACCAGATCCCCTGGAACTGGAGTTTTGGATGGTTTTGAGCCACCATGTGGGTATTCAGAACCAAGCCCAGGTCCTCTGCAAGAGCAACAAGTGGAGCACTGAGCTGTGCCTCCAGCGCCACTTAGTTCTTTTTACTTCTGAGTAGTAATCCATTATTCTACTGTCAGTGATCACCTGGGCAGTTGCAAGTCATGAGCTAGTGAAAGAAACCCTTCAATATAAGTAGAAGACCTCATGGGAGTCTTCGCACACAGATTTGGATGATTTTTTTTTAATTTCACCACATACAGAAAAGACTTTATCTTAATAAAAGTGTCTTGTGGGGTTTTATTTAGGTTTATTTATTTATTATATATGCAGTGTTCTGCCTGCACAACTGAAGAGGGCACTAGATCTCATTATATGTGGTTGCTGGGAATTGAACTCAGGACCTCTGGAAGAACAGTCAGTGCTCTTAACCACTGAGCCATCTCACCAGCCCCCATAAAAGTGTCTTGTTTTATGATGGCTCAGCACTAGGCAGCAGCTTGGTCAGCAACTTAGTTTTTTATCTTGTGTGGCAACACAGTATGTTTTCATTTTTGATCTCTGCAAGGATAATCATTTCACTACCTCTGTTCCTATTTCTTTGTCTTCTCCACTGACACGATCTAGTGTCTTTCTTTCATGACTGTTTGACTTCCAGTGTGAGTTCACCTTTGTAGAATGTCTTCCACTTCAGGACCACTTGCCCCTTCCCACTTTTTGAGTTTGATTGGCAGAAAGTTGTGTGCTACATTTCTAGAAACTGTTGTAGGGGGCTGTTTGTTGCCTGGCCACCCAGCAGCTCAGACCCAGAATAATGACACAAAAACTGTATTAATTAAGTCACTGCTTGGCCCATTAGCTCTAGCTTCTTATTGGCTAACTCTTACATCTTAATTTAACCCATCTCCATTAATCTGTGAACCACCATGTGACTGTGGCTTACCGGATACATGGCTTCTCTCCGACTCTGCCCTTCTTTCTCCCAGCATTCAGTTTAGTTTTCCCCGCCTAGCTCTGTTC
>LOJH01034940.1:0-13177 GCA_001685095.1 Ellobius talpinus
TTGCTGGGAATTGAACTCAGGACCTTTGGAAGAGCAGGCAATGCTCTTAACCCGAGCCATCTCTCCAGCCTGAACATGGCAACTTTTAAAAATAAAAACATTTAATTGAGGTGGCTTACTTACAGTTTCAGAGGTTCAATCCATTATGATCATGAAGGGGAACATGGCAGCATGTAGGCAGCTGGAACTGAGTTACATCTTGCAACATGAAGTGGACTGACCACCACTCCAAGGAAAGTTTGAAAACAAGAAACCTCATAGCCCACCCCCACAGTGACACACTTCCTCCAATAAGACCACACCTACCCCAACAAGGCCATACCTCCTAATAGTGTCACTCCCTTTGCTGCCACAGTGTCATTCTAGCTCAGGCTGGTTGAGTATTCCCAACGTGGCTGTGAGTTGGCCTTGAACTCATGGAAATTCTGTCTCCTAAATTGTCATACCCAGCTAAAAGTTACTTTTTGAATTATCACTAGATCCAGCTTCACAGTTTTCCAAAAGGAACCTCCCTCTTCTGGGGGGACAGGGCAGGGAGTAATAAAAAAAAAAACTAGGTTATTACACAGCTCAGATTTGGGAATGGGAAGATAGAGCAAACAACTTGTTTTTAACTGATTTCATTTTATGTCTGTGTACCACATGTGTGCTTAGTGCCTGAAGAAGTCATGTGGATGCTGGGAACTGAACCTGGGTCTTCTACAGAGGTAGCAAATGCTCAACTGCTGAGCCATCTCTCCAGTTCCAGGTCAACAATGTATATAGTTACCATTAAAAAAAAAAAAAGGATCATTTGCCCTCCCACCAACTCCACACACCTGGGTTGGGGAGGGAGACATCTCTTAAAATGCAGTTGGGAATAATGGTCCCAAGCTCATGCTTGAGTGGTCCAGCCAGAGGTGGAAAGAGAACATATCTGTAGGAAGCAAAAACAGCCAGGCCTCTGGAAGAACAGAGTAGCAACTCTGAACTGAGAAGTGGTTTCAGTCAACAGTCCTGTCCTACTGTCTCAGTTGGCATCCATCCATGGAATGCACCAGTCACCTTCCTAAGAGAAAAGCATGTCTACCATATACTGCTTGCTTTATTTACATGAGCACAATGTTCCATAATGACAACTGCTTCAGCCCACATGGCCTCTCACCTAAACCCTCCTCTACTTTCCTCCATCTCTGCCACTTCAAGATACACCCACACAAACATTTAAACTAGTGTCTGATAACCCGATTACCTTCAGAGTCCTGGGTAAAGAGCAGATTTGGCTGCAGCTGTAACAGAGTAAGCTCTTCTTGGCACTGAGCCTGAGGGCTGTCAGGAAACGGCCCTGAGCCTTGATTCCTATCACTGGTTATATCTTGCAAAGGCATTTTAGTGTGGGCAATGACCTGCTGGCCTTGGGAATCCTCAGTGAAAAGCTGACTCCAGGAGTCCCTCTCATTCCTTTCACTATCCCAGGGAAACACAGAAAGAAGAGGGCTTTTTGCCACCGACAGCGGTTTTTTCCTACTCCAGGAGTCTAACCTGTAGGTCTGAAGATGCTTAGAGGCCTGCCTGTTTTCCTTGGCAGTCCCTTTTTCTCCCAGTTCAGCTTTGTCCAAGGGCTGATAGCATTTACCCCCAGACGGTCTAATGTGGCTTCCCATGCCTGGACAGTTTGTCTTAGATCCATGAAGCCATTCCCTTTTCTTCCTGGCCTCTCTTTGGTCCAGCAAACAATAACCATCCATGTCCTGGGTAAAGGAAGAAGTCAGGGAGGCTTTACTTAGTCCAGCATCCATCAGGATGTCAGATTGGGGCAAACATGTTGTAGTCAAAGACGGTGTTTCCAAACTGTGGCAGATAGAGAATTGGGGAGATGGAGGAGAATGTCCAGCTTCCTGGATGTCTGCAGGAGCTGACGTGGTCAAAGGTGATACCAAGCAATCCCCCAATCCCTGGGTTCTCTTGCATTCTTTGTTGATCTGATTTTCTTTGAGAGATAAAATGCTCTTCTGGTTCCCACCATTTGCCATTCCTAATGAAATGAAAGATAATTCCACTAAAAAAATTGCCCTGAGCAGGATTTTGTTGTGTTTTCTGAGACCAGTATCAGCTGCTATTACTACTGGGTACAGGAGTCCTAGACTCTTGAAATAACTTCATGGCTAATAGTCCTGTTTTCAGTCTTGCTTTTCTCTGCTGAATGCTCTAAAACTTCCGTCATATATTCCCCTACTCAAACACGTGGATACTCCCAGTGACCTCCATCTACCTAATATGTCAAGTGTGGTTTACAGTTAGACCATGGCCAACTTCTCCAACTCAGTTATTGTTACATGCTTTTTAACACAGGGCAAAATAGTTTTTTCTTTTTAAACTTTTTATTTACTATGGTTCCTACTGAACAATGATCCTGCCACTAGCTAACACAAATCCAAATATTACCCTTAAGGAAATATTCTCGGCAGATATTTTGTAAGGTCATAATAAAATCATTATCAAACTCTAAAATTTCCTGGTAATAATAAAAATAAATGTAGCTTTTCCACAATTCAGATATTTCATGGGAAAGCCAATGAAGATATTATATTAGGATGCTAAATCAACCAGTTACAAACTGAAAAACTAGCGTCTAGCTAGTCCATTTCATTAAGTGTAGGATGGATCCTGTTCTCCCTTAAGGATGAATGAAACAGATTCCCAGTCTACACAAAGATTATCAAGATACAGTTTTAAAAAGCAGAATGGTAGGTTTATTTTTGTCCTCTCCTAATAAGTTACACTGCAGAAACTGTTCTGTGAGAACACTCGCTTTTTCTTAGAATTCAACAGTATATAAAATAAATACACAAGATTTTGTAACTGGGGAAAGTTGATTTTGGGGGTACAGAAGAAGCTTTCCTTGTTATGTAAATTAAAAGTGTAAGTTTTATGTGGAGGAGGAATAGTGCACATTCTGTTTATACAGAACAATCCTGATTGACACCCAAGAGTGGGCCCACGCCCTCCACCTGGCTCTGTATGCTCAAGCCTGCTCTGAGCTCTCACGTATGCCCCTCCTCACTGCTCTGTTGGTAAATACAAATAGTTAAAATTAGACGGAGCAGAACAGAACCAGCAAAGCACACATATAAAAAGCATGTATAATATGTTCCTTTCCCAGAGCAACATCTACAGTTCATAAATGTTTCAACATGGAGAAATGAACACACTTGTTCTGCTCCTCAGATAATGAAATATTCCCAGGCAGGTCACCATACCTGGTTGCAAGGTGACAAAGGATGCAATACTGGTCTGCCGAGTGCTTCTTCTTTGAAAAAAAGAAATATCACATTTTCTCTCTCCAGGAAGCAATGTCAGCATTTTGGTGCCTGGTTTGATTAAATGTGTCTGAGGGGAAAAAAATAATTGAACCTATTACTATACCAGTGATTCATATTAGTTCACCCTGTTCTCTAGTGTAGGGCGCCGCAGCGCCGCCATGTTCTCGCTTGCCGCCGCCATTTGGCGTTAAGCCTTCTCCTTGCCCCTGGGTATTTCATGCGTCATCCCAAGTGGCGCGATGGGCGTCTCGTGCTGGGCATCTCGTGCGTCATCATGTATGGCGTGATTCAGCCTCAAATCATATGCCGACCCGTATGCTCAGGAGAGACCTAGACCAATCAGGCACGGATACGTCATGGCCTTTGTTCTCCACTGCTTATAAGCAGTGCGCGCCTGGGRTCTGGGTCCTTCGCCATCTTTTTCAAGTTGTATGCTCCTAATAAAGTGTGTTCCAAAAAGAATCCTGTTGTGGTCGTCTCTTCTGCTGGCGGACGTGGCACGCCACACTCTAGGTAGTTTATACTGGACATCACCTCCCACCACTTCGTACCATCTTGAGGATCCTGACCTCAGGAATCACATATTCCAAGTAGCCCAGTCTTTTCAATTTCCAGCAGTTATCAATAAGGCTAACCAAAGAGGATTTATCAAAGTATCCAAAAATGAGGCACTCTCCTTTAGATTTAGAATAATTCTGCACTGGCAATTGATACATTTTCAATGGTTTTCAAATATTCACTTAATGGTTCAGAACATGGCCACAGAACCACATGGGTTGGGTTCAAATCAGTCTATCCCTTTATGGTCAAAAGTCCCAAAGAAACTCAGAAGAAACATAAAGGTGACATATGACAAACCTATAGCCATCATTGCAGTACTTAAGGAAAAATTCAAAGCATCCACTAAAATCAGGAGAAAGTCAAAGGTGTCTGTCTACTTTTTCTACTCTGAACCAGTGTTAGCAGTCTTATCTAGAGAATAAGAGAAGCAAATGGAAGGGGCACATATAGGAAACGCCAAAGATCCCTTCTAATAAATGATGATCTGTACATAGTGGCTCTACACACTACCAGAAAACCTTAAGAACTGATAAATACTTTCAGCAAGGCGGCAAGATACATTAGCATACATCCATCTGTAGCCTTCCTATATACCAATAACAAGTATGCCAAGGAAGAAAGGATATCCAAAATTACCTCAGGAAAGAATGCCTTGGCATAAACTTAACCAAATAATTGAAAAATCTCTATAATTATAATGGAAACTTTAATAAGACACTCAGAGAAAAGATCTTCCATGCTCATGACTTCCAAGAACTGATACTGTGAAAATGGCTATCTTACCTTGGTCATTAATACTGTCCATTTGACAAGAGTTAAAACAGCCTAGGAGGCAAGCTTCTGGGGCACACTGGGAAGGAATTATCTAGATTAGGTTCGCTTCTAGCCATGCAGGATTATTTTAAATTAACTGAGGTGGGAAGACTCACTCTTAAATAGGCAGCGCCATGCAGAAAAAGGAGAAAGCTGGCTGAGCCACCAGCAGTCATTCTCTGCTACTAACTGCAGGTGCAAGGCGACCAAATGACCACCACAAGGTACTATCCCCTCCAACGTGAGCCAAAATTAACCCACAGGAAACTTACCAATCTACAAATCCCATGCCACCCCCATCAAAACACCAACATCGTTCTTCACAGAATAGGAGAAAACCTTAAAATTCATTTGGAAGCACTAAAGACTCTGGATAGCCAAAGCAATGCTGAGTAAAAAAGAATGCAGGAGATCTTGCCACACCCGATTCCAAGTTATGCTTCAGAGCTATAGTAATAAACAGCATGGTACTTGCACAAAAACACATGTAGATCAACAGACGAGAATAAAATACCTAACATTAACACAGGCAGCTACAGTCATTATATATATATATAGAGAGAGAGAGAGAGAGAACGAGTCTAACAAGGTGCTGGGGAAAGCTGTAAAACAATGAAACTAGGCCCATCTCTCTCAACACAAGCCAACTTCAAACTGATCAAAGAACTAGAACTGCTAAGGGAAAAAGTAGAGAAAATACACTTTTTCTGAGTATAACTCCAGTTGTTCAGAATATAGAACCAATTAACAAACAGAACCTGAAATTAAAAAGCTTCTTTATAGTAAACAGTTAATTGAAAGAAGAGACGGTCTACAGAAAAGGAGAAAAATTTTGCCATATATATGCCAGTATTAATATCTATAATATATTAAGAGCTCCAACAACTAAACAACAAGAAAATAAACCCAATCAAGAAATATACACTAAAGAGAGGCTATAGACATGGCTTGGCAGTTAAGAGAAAATATTGCTCTTGCAGAGGACTAGAATTTGATTTCCAGTACCCACATCAGGCAGCTCACAACAGCCTGTAACTCCATCTCCAGGAAATCTGACACCCTCTAGCCTCTGTGGTATCTGCATTCACAAGTACATATCCACACACAGACACACCTTTAAACAGAAGCAGGAGGATTTCTATGAGTGTGAGGCCAGAGTAGTCTACAGAGCGAGTTCCAGGGCAGTCAGGACTACAGAGAAAGACCCTACCTTAAAAATAAATAAACAATAAAATTAAAATGTGTGAAGGAACTGTGAATAGTTCTCAAATGAATATAAAAATATTCAACGTCTTTAGGTTAGAGAAACGCAAATTAAAACTACTCTGATGCTGGGCAGTGGTGGTGCACTCCTTTAATCTCAGGAGCCAACTAGATCTGAGTTCAAGGCCAGTCTGGTCTACAGAATGAATTCCAGGACAGCCAGGACTACACAGAAAAACCTTGTCTCAAAATAAATAAATGACTGATATTCCATTTAACCCTTTTCAGCTATCAAGAACATAAATAAGGGGCTTATCTTAGTTAGGTTTCGATAACTGCAATGAAACACCATGACCAAAATAAGTTGGGGAGAAATGAGTTCATGGCTTATACTTCCACATTGTTGTTCATCACCAAAATTAGTCAGAACAGGAAGTCAAGCAGGGCAGGAACCCGGAGACAGGAGCTGATGCAGAGGCCACGAAGGAGTGCTGCTTACTGGCTTACTCTACATGGCTTGCTGAGCCTGCTTTCTTATAGACAGCAGAACCATCAGCCCAGGGATGTTACTACCCACAATGGGCTGGGTCCTGCCCTCAACAATCACTAATGAAGAAAATGCCTTACAGCTCGATCTTATGGAGGCAGTTTTTCAGTTGAGGCTCCTTCCTCTCTGTTGACTTTAGCTTGTGTCAAGTTGACATAAAACCAGCCAGTACAGGGCTGGAGAGATGGCTCCAGAGACTAAGGACCCAGGTCCAATTCCCAGCACCAATATTCCTGGCAGCTAACAATGGTCTAGAACTCCAGTTCCAGATCTTGTGCCCTCTTCTTGTCTGAGGGCCCCAGGCATGCACCCAGTACACAAGTGCATGTGTAGGCAAAACACCCATACTCATAAAATAAAACTTAAAGGGAAAAAATGACAACAAATGTGCATAAAAAGGAACCCTTATTCACTGTGTTGGTGGGTGTGTAACATAATGCAGCCACAGTGGAAATCAGTGTGGACCTGTCTCAAAAAAATCCAGAACCAGAACTAGCATGTGACTTAACTCTTCCACTACTGGGCATATGCCAAGGTTATAACCTACTGCAGCCATACTTGCTCATCCATTTTTATTGCTGTTTGATTCCCAACACCAAGGAGACGTTATCAACTCAGAGGTCCATCAGCAGGTGAGAACAGGTAATGAAAATGTGGTATACATACATAATAGAATTATTCAACCTTAAAAAAATGAAATTATGCAATTTTCTAGAAAATGGGTAGAACTGGGAAACTTACATTGTGAGGCAACAAAGCCTCAGAAATACAAATACAGCCTGTGCTCTCATGAAGGCAGACTTAAGTTCTAATTTGTACAAATTCACACCGGTGTGGGGGCTGAGAGAGGGTAAATTCCAGGAAACTAGAAAAGGGCCTATGGAAGGAGAAAACACAAACTAAGAAGCAGTGAGGGTGATAAAATGTGTATGGCAGTGAAAATACTGAAGGCAGAAGGGTTGGCCCAGGAAAGAGATGTAGTAATGAAGGTGGTACCAGGAAATGGAACCCCAAAAAAAAACACCTGCTGCTTTGCATGCTAAAAAATAGTAGTAAAATACAAGCCATGAAACAGCACCAACGCTGCGCGGCAGACTTCCCTACTTTCTGTTTGGAAGCACTTTCCAGGTCAATGTGCACCTACGCTGAGCACTGCGGTCTTCGTGAGCTAAGTCAACATGAGATTGAGACTTGGGGAAGCTGAGGTAAGATCTGCAGTTCAGAGATGACTTCCAGACATCTACAGAGATCCCTTCAGTCTCTGCTCAGGCTACACTTGTATTTGGGAAACAGCCAGCTCAAACTGCAGGCGGAATGATTCCCAGAGCTCACACAAGGCCAAGACACTGGAGTTCCCACAACCCAGGGAAAACAGTCACGAGTTTCCATGTCATATGTTCTCTGCTAATGTGACCATCCTATTTTTGTGAAAGAGGTCCTTATTGTTTCACCTTGAATACGGGGGAAATCCTGTGACTACCCTGAACCTCCAAACGAGAATGCACGCACTTCTGCCTTGCTCCCTGGAGATGCTCACTCTTGAAACCTAGCCAACACATTTGAAGACGCCCACACTGGCATATGGGTCTTCAGTTTTATAGGAACACACACATCTTAAATATGTGAAATATTGTGAATGATATTTGAGTGTCTACATGCAAGATGCTGAAATGAAAACAAAACAGACTCTGCCCTGGAAAAATTTGGAGCTTTGAAGAGAAAACAAGCTATTAATAAATAGTTACTACATATATGCTAAATCCTATAAAGAAAACTACAGGTCAGAAAATTGTAAGCCCTCAATTGGCAAGACATCTGAGAATAAAGCTTTTTACAGCCAGGCTCGGTAGCGCAAGCCTTCAAGTTCAGCACTCAGCAGGCAGAAGCAGGCAAGGCCAGCCTAGTCTACATAGTGAGTTCCAGGCCAGCCAGGGCTACATATAAACAAAGTGTTTTGCTAGGTTGGTCATTAGTTATTTTCTAATGCTGTGCTAAAACATCATGCCAAGGTAGGTTATAGGAATTTTATTTACAATTCCAGAGGGTTAAGGGTCTGTCACGGCCAAGTGTGGCAGCTGGAAGGATGCCTTCCTAGCTGAGGGATCACATCTTGAATTGCAAGCATGAGGCAGAGAGCACAAGCTAGAAATGACACACGTCCTTAAATTCTCAAAGCTTGCCTCCACTGACACACTTCCTCTAAAATAAGGCCACAGCTCCTAAGCTCCAAAACAGACTATGGGAATATCTCGTCTAAACCGCGGGTCATCTTTGGTAGGCACTAAAGGAAATTCAAAGTGCTGGCAGACGATAACACTGTCAGCTCTAGCTGTCCGAGAATACCTATGGCCTTGGGGAGCGACTGAGCACTGTCAGTGAGAACAGAGAGCGACTCAGGTACAAAGTCCTTGGCTGATTCTCGTATCTGAACATAAAGACAGACGCTATGTCTATGTGTACTCTGTACTGCTGAAGAAAGCTTGCCTATGAGCCAGGCTTGGTGGTACGTGCCTGTAATTCCAGAACTTGGGAGGTAGAGACAGAAGGATCATTAGTTCAAGATCATTCTTGGCAATACAGCAAGTAAGTTGGAGGTCTGTCAGCATGGGATATGTGTGTGTGTTGATTTATTCTTTGATGATTATGGGTGTGCATGACCATAATCCCAAGGCAGGACAGAGGACTCATGGGGTCAATGCCTTTTACACAGTCCAGGACATTATTCAAACAAGTTTTACTTGGAGAGTTTCAATTGGTGGGCTTAAAGCAAGCAGATGCGAGTTCTAGAAGGTGGTATGGTTAGTACCAGTCAGTGTCAGGTAGAGAAGATCAGCAAAGCCCGTCAGACAGGCCACATCTAGCTGTCCCTCAGGGAACTGGTCACCAGCAAAGAGCTATATAGGGCAGGAAACTTGGTCTACCACACCGAGGAACTCAGAGGTCCCAGGTTAGAGTACAAGCTTGAGAACTGTTATAGTCAATAGCCTCCACTGCTGGCATGAGAAAATGTAACTTCTAATTAAAATGGATGTCAGGATGACATAAAGCATGAGACTTGATTACAATCTTGTATTTGTCAAGCTATAGGTGTAGATCCCACAAGTGCTGCCATCTTGGACTCTGCCACCATTAAGCCTTTCTATTCAATGAGATAAGCTTTGCCTCTCTATTAGGAAGAAATGAGGTAGTGTCAGAAAGGGGGAGCGTTAACCACTCCCACAGCCATGTTCCTTGAGCTCTCCAGATGATTTCTATCCCCAAAAGCTCAAAGTCATCCCATTCATTCCGCAGAGTGAAAGAGTAAGACACTAGAACAGGAGCGGAGAACGCAAAGCTGGAACAATGTGTTCATTTGCTCAGCAGATAACTGTACTGAGCAGAACTGGTTGGAAGACCACCTGCTGGACTTTCATGCCGATGGAGAGAAATGCACCAAAGGACAGGTTGAATATACAGCATATCGTATGTCTGATGAACAGTGCTATGGCGAAAAATAAAGACAGTGGGGGAGTGTGTGGCTTCGGCACCAAGGCTCCTACTTTATGAGGGCTAAGAAGAACTCACTGATCTGAGCACATACAGAATAGAGCAATGGAACCTTCTAATCCCTCCACGCTGGGGCAGAGAAGTGCAACGGCACCAGGCAGAGGTACCCGGAGAACAGCAAGGTCAGTACGGCTGGAGCGGACAGAATGAGGCAGGGAAATGGACCAGATGAAAGCTGAATGGCGTGAGAGCATACACACACTGAAACAGCGCTTGAGGGACTGAAAGGAGCGTCTGGTTATTATGGGGGGGTGGAGTAAATTAAACTGAGCAAATGGTCATTCTGGTGCACGTGAGAGACAGGGTAAGAAATATGGCTATAAACTTGGCATTGGGGCATCCTCTCATAATCCCACTATGTGGGAAGCTGAGGCTGGAAGATTTTGAGTTTGGGAACATAGTGGGACCTTGTCTGAAGGGAGGAGGGGGACAGAACTGAGGAGGTAGGTGGTAGAGAGAGGCTCAGACACAGTGAGGCCCTATGTTCAACCCAAGGACAAACTGATAGGATGGGAGGAGAACCGGAGGGAAGAACTCTAACTGCATCTGACAGCCCAGAAGAGAATGTGCTGACTGGATGAATGCTAATGAAGCTGCCAAGATCAGGGAGGCGCTCAGTGCTCCACCGCGCTGATGACAACTCAGCCAAAACGGTATGCTCACAATTCCATTTCTCCTGATCATGTCCTTTAATTATAATGACATTTAAATGTAACACAATGAAGCCGGCAAATATATTATCTTAAATTTGTGTTGTCTCTCTAACGTGTAGGAAAAACCCTTTTCCCTAAGGCTTACTAGGGTGTGTTCACATGTACACAGTGGATCATACACACACACACACACACAGATGCATACAAAGTACAAATGACAAAAAAGGCTGGGAAAGCAGCTTAGTGGCAGAGCACTTGCCTGGCATGTGCGAGGCCCTAGATTCAATCCCTAGTGCTGCCAGCAAGGAGGCAGTGGATATTTTCCAGTGTTTTTACATAGAAGAAGCACAGTTAAATATAAAACTTAGAAGTTACATAAATTAGCCTTGTGAGATATCATACTGTCCTAACTTGTAGGTCTTATGTGGAAAGCTCTCTGTATCTAGGGGGAGGTGGGCAGCTGTGACAGTGTGAGGAAACCCCTCTTACTCGAGGTTTTGCTTTCTGTGTCTCGGTTAATCTACAGCAACTCAAGCCTAACATATTAATGGAAGTCACAGAAATAAACAATTTTAATTTGAATTATACTCAGCATGGTGGTAAATTTCGACACCACCCTACTGCAGTAGGATGTGAAACATCTTTCTCCATTGTATTTACACCATTTATTCTACTCTCCCCATGAGAGCTGAGAGGCCGCGTTTGCGTGGCTCTTAAACAGCATATTGTTAGAGCTACTTCTTTTCTATTCTTGTTCTGTAGAAGGTTAAAACTTTAGGGCTAGGGATGGATTTCAGTGGGTAGAGTGGTTATCTAGCATACATAAAGCACTGAATTTGATCCCTAGCACCCTATAAAATTGGGCATAACAGCACAGGCTCAAAATTCAGCACCCAGGAGACAGAGATGGGTGATCAGAAGTTTAAGTCATCCTTGACCTTGTATGAGCTCAAGGCCAACCTGTACTACATGAAACCCTTTCTTCATAAGGGCTGTAGAGTCAACAGTGCTTGCTGGTTTTCCAAAGGATCCAAGTTTGGTTCTGGTACCTACAATCAGTCAGCTCACAATTGCCTTTGACTCCATTTCCAGGGGACCTCTGGCCTCCACAGGCACCTGCATCCATGTGCACATACCCCAACACAGGCACGCACACCTACACATAACCAGAGAACAATAAATCTCACCCTTCATAGTGACACACACTTTTAATTCCAGGACTTAGGAGAGGCCAGTCTCATCTACATAGTGAGTTCCAGGGCAGTCAGGGCTACAGTGAAACCCTCTCTCAAAATAATAACCCAGCACTCAGGAGACAGGCAGGCGGAGTTCTATGAATTTGAGGGCATATAGCATATATAGGGTTCAATACAGAGGTTTCAAACACCCACTAGATTAGGGCGACATTACTTATATACACATGTCTTAAAGGATAGCAACCTGTTAACTGTAGCCACCATCAATGAGGCCTTTTGTTTTTAAAACAATTCAGTATTATTTGTTTGGTTTTATTTTTATAAGTATGTATGGGTGTCTGTCAAGTAGCCCAGTGGCCTTGAACTCTTTTGATTTTTGCCTAACCCCATTTCCTACATGCTGGGGTTACAGGCCTGTGCTACCATGCCTGGCTAAATACTTTTTAAATTTAAAAAGAAAAAAAAGAGAGAAAGAAAACAACTATCTGCTGTACCAAAACCTAGGTGGTGAGGCCAACACTGCATGTCTGTGGTAGTGAGAACAGATAAGACCCAAACCCACTTTAAACATAGGCTGAAGGGTATGCTTCCCCCATTCGCTCCAAAACAAACGACAGCTTTGTTCAGAGACCAAGAGGGGAGAGGCAGGTTTTCCAAAGCATTGGCCAGTAGCTTTGCTTTGTGACCTCCTTGATGGCTGCTCTAGAAAAGGCAGGTTTCTGTATTCTGTTAAAGACATGCTGTGGTGCTCTTCTCTGGTATCTGCAGTGTTTTATGAGAATGTAGTAGGAAGAAAACATTCCCAACACTGTGTGGCTTTTTCCTCACAGCCTAGCAAACAATCCAGGCAGCAAAAACCAGCCAACTGTCCTCTAACGCAATTCATTCTGACACCATTTCCCACAGATAATGTCAGATCCCACAGGCTGAGTCAGGCCCCAAAAAACTACCCCATTTAGATGCCAATCCCAAGCCCAGGGTTGTTTACCTGTGCTATGCATTCCACAAACCACAGTCATTTGCTCTGGAGAAGCTCACAGAGCCCAGAGAAATACTAGCATTTCCTGTTTTCTTTAAATATTACCAAGGGCTCCATGTGATAGCATACACTGTCATCTCAGCAGGAGGGAGGCAGGAGGATCAAGGAAAGTTGAAGGCCAGTCTGGTCTACATGGGGAGCTCTAGGCCAATCTGGGCTGGCTACATAAAAAGAAAACAAACAAAAATAGTAATAATTACACAGGATACCAAAGAAAACATACATATATGGTGTAGATGGTGAGGGAAAAGGATGTATAACATTCTTGTCACAGAAATGGCTTTTAGGTTTGATGTGGGATGTCCTTCTGTATATGT
>LOJH01034941.1:157-15893 GCA_001685095.1 Ellobius talpinus
TCTTCTATACTAGTTATATGTACATATGTATGTACACACTAGCCTTCATCTTCTTCCCTTTCTCATTGTACTTTTTGTGCACGATATGGGGCTGGCATATGGTATACATAAGGCAAGGGACAGGTGCATGATTATACAGGGTAGTCAGGTGAAACCCAGGCCTTTCTGTGCAATGACCTTCAGTTCTTGGGAACGCACAAGGTGAAACTACAGGAGAAAGTGCAAGGACACTGATTTTCAGGATTTCTGAAGTATCTGAATCATTCACAATTGTTTCATCATGTAATCTTTCACACACTGAGCCTTTATGGAGAATTTAGGATGACTCCACGAGACAAGACACAGGAGTCCAGATTAAACTGGGAGCATGGCTCTGTAGTACCGCCAACCTAAGTCCAGATAAAACTGGGAGCATGGCTCTGTAGTACCACCAACCTGAGTCCAGATAAAACTGGGAGCATGGCTCTGTAGTACCGCCAACCTGAGTCCAGATAAAACTGGGAGCATGGCTCTGTAGTACCACCAACCTGAGTCCAGATAAAACTGGGAGCATGGCTCTATAGTACCGCCAACCTGCCCACTGTGGAACCTTAGCACTCTGCAGCCCTTCAGCACAGATCCAAGGAGATGGTTCTATATAGCCAGGTATGACACAGGACAAAAGAATAAGGTTGTTAGAGAAAAGATAAGAATAAAAATGAACTGTGTGACCATAGCTGTCCTCCTAGATACAGGGGAAAAATGTCTGTAGCAGATTCTACCTGCTTGAGAGGGTTTCAAAGCTGTCTAAATTCAATACTATAGAGGTAGAGCAGTTCTGGACAGGCATTGGAGGGGTGAGACAGGCAGGGAGGGGCTGAGGGGGGGTGTAATCACTTGAATACAAATCGTTGGAACTGTGAAGCCAAGTGCTCACTTATGCTGTGCCAAAAGCAGCAAGAGCTGAGATATACAGGAGGCCATTGGGCCAAAGCTTCCAAACAGTCACTGAATGTGGTCCAGGGGTTCAGCAGCTACAAAGACCAGGAGGGAAGGAGGAAGTGACTGGCATAAAGGAACTAACTATGCAGGAGGAAGGCAGGGGAGAGGAAAGCAACAATGGACAGATCACCTCCCAAAGCCTTCAAGGTACACAGTGTTCTTGGGGACAACACATGCCTCCTGGATGGCATGGGGAACAGATGTGCAGAGTGGAGGGCAGCCTCTCAGGAAAGCCTGAGGTAAAGTTTTCATGAGGACAGGCCATCCCTCAATGTAGAAGGCTAGTTATAGCCTTCTTTCATTCTCACATCCCAGAAATGGAAAACTCCTGCAGTTATACGTGGATCCTAGATTCTAATCTGGGAACCATGAAACCTAGTACTTCTCGTAGCCTTCATTCCAGCCCCTGCAGTAATTGATAAAGACCCTCTGGTTATGCAGGCAAACTTCTGGGGAAGCACTGTCCACCATAGTGTGAAAAGAGCCCTGTCTGTAACAGGATGGAGAAGCCCTGGGAAGGAGTATATCAGATCTAACATTAGGGAGCAATCCAACATTCTGTAGGTCCTTAAAGGGGGCCCACTATCATTTTCAAAATCCTGTGTCTCCAACTAACTCAAAACTAAATGCTGCTCAAGGACTCTTGGGTACAGCAGCTGGTTTGTAAAATGGCGTAACTGCTGCTGTGGAAAACAGTATAACAGCTCTGAAAATATAAACAGAACTGCCAGACAATCCAGTAATTCTATTTCTGGATATACACCCAGAAGTGAAACAGAAACAGAGTCTGAAAGAGGGTTTTTGTTCATTCATTTCTTGCATTTCCTCCCACAAACTAAGCATGTACTCAACTAACCCTTTTAAAGACACACAGACACACACACGTGTGTTTACGGGAGCATTATTCTCCAGAGATAAGGGGTGACAGCAACACTGCTTTGTCTAATGGTTTCCTGGTATTAGAATCCACGGTCCATTTACTGCTGCTGACAAGATTTCCATCTCTGGGGCCTGGGTACAGAGAAGGAAAATGTAGCTAGCCTTTAATATTGAGTACATAGCCTGTCTTCATGATATCTGCACCACCTGCAGGCTTTTCTGAGCCGCTGTCCTCCATTCTGCCCATTTGTACCCCATGTCACTTACTGACAGAACAGGTAAGAAAAATGCAGTATGTAATACAACAAAATCTTTCAGCCTTAAAGAATAAGAAATTATGATATATGCTATAACATTAACCTTGGGGATACTATAATATTAAGTTAAATAATCCAGTCACAAAAAGACAAATAATAGGCATCACTTGCATGAATTACCTAGAATAGCCAAATACAGAGAAAGGGGAGTATTTGTTTAATGAGGAATTTCAATTTAATAGGTACAGAATTTCAGTTTTGTTAGATGGAGAAAATTTAAACTGGCTGTACACCACAGTAAATATATTCCACACTATTGGACAGTAATTAAAAAATGGTTCAGATAAAGGGCTGGGAAAGTAGCTCAGATGGTAGAACACTTGTCTAGCATGTATGAATCCCTGGGTTCAATGCCCAGTACTGGATAATCTAGGTACAACGGCACATGCCTATATCCCTAACATTTGGTAGATGGAGGCAGGTCATCCTGTGCTACATGAGAGCCTGTCTCAGAAACAAAAAGGCAAAAAACAAAAACAAAAAAAACCAACCAACCAAACAAACAAACAAAAAAAACACAAAAAAAGTTGGGAAGCCAGCTCAGCAGTTAAGAGCACTGGCTGCTTTTGGAGAGAGTATCCAGGTTCAATTTCCAGCACCCACATATTACCTTACAATGTCTGGGGCTGGAGAGATTGCTCAGTGGTTAAGAGCACTGGCTGCTCTTCAGATGTCCTGAGTTCAATTCCCAGCAACCACAATCTATAGTGGGATCTGATGCCCTCCCTCTTCTGGCCTGCAGGCATACATGCAAATAAATCACTCATACATAAAACAAATCTAAAAATAATAGTAAATAATCTCCTTCCCTTTAAAAAAATAACAGGACTACCCAGTATCTAGAGAGAGAAAGAAAAACAAAGGGAAAAAAAACCTACAAGAATAAGTATTTCAGGGATATAAAATGTATTGTCATTCTTCTTCCTTTTACAAATGAACTATTTCTAAAGTGCCTGAAACTCAATGTGTTCAAATCCAAGTTCATGGGACAGGGGAGATGGCTAATTCATTCACTAACGTGCTTGCTGCAAAAGTGTGAGACCTTGAGTTTGATTCCCAGCACCACATAAGATACCAGGCATGGGGTGCATGCTTGTGGTTACGTTGCTGGGAAGGTGGAGACAGGTGGATCCCTGTCCTAGGTCCAGTCAGAGACCTTGTCTTTAAAAGTAGAGTAAAGCCGGAGGGTGGTGACACACGCCTTTAATCCCTTTAACTGGGAGGCAGAGGCAGGCGATCTCTGTGAGTTTGAGGCCAGCCTGAGCTAGTTCCAGGACAGGCACCAAAGCTACAAAGAAACCTTGTCTCGAAAACAAAAACAAAATCAAAAACAAAACAATAAAAGCAGAGTAAATGGCTCCTGAGGAGCAACACCAACCCTCCACCTTCTCTTAAGAGCAGGTGAGCCTACACATACCACAAACATGAACATAAACCACCACACACCAAACAAGTCCATCCTCTTCTCGGCCAAATTCACTTTTCCTTTTTCATGATCTTAAGCTGAGAACCCAAGTCATCCTTGATTACTCGCTCCCTCTCACCCCCTAATAACTAGAATCAAAGGTTGAGTCCTTATCCTCCGTGTCCCATGCTGGCTGTAAGACCCATGAATGTCAAAGGCAGACTCTATAGTCTATCTTACCTATCAACACATACTGAGTCTGGCAAAGGTGGGGTCAAATTAATGAATGGAATCAGCTCAAGTTGCATTTTTAGGATAAAAGTGGCTAAATTTCTAGAACCTGGTAAGAGATGGCCACCACTTCCCTGCCACCACTTCTCTCCTTATCTTTTCAAATCCAGCAAGTTCTTGAGAAAAATGAATCCAATGCAAAGACCCTTGCCCTTCAGATGGGATTCAAGCGAAAGGGCTCCACTTGTTCACCATTCATTCACTCACCAGAATCACAGATTAAGTCCCAGATGAGGATGTGAACTAAACCAAGCAAGCCCCTGTTCTAAAACATTTCACACTGGTGAATAAACTAGAAATGCTTTTGCATTCTCCTGTTTTAAAAAAAAGTCTGGGCTGGTCGGGTGGTCGTAGTGCACGCCTTTAATTCCAGTATTCGAGAGGCAGAGGCAAGTGGATCTCTGTGAGTTCGAGGCTAGTCAGGTCTCCAAAGTTAGTTCCAGGACAGCTAGGGCTGTTACACAGAGAAACTCTGTCTCAAAAACAAACAAACAAACAAACAAAAGACAAAACCAAAACAAAACAAAACAAACAAACAAACAAACAAACAATCTGGGCCAAGAGAGCTCGGCTTTGTAAAGCACTTGCTGCCAGCCTGAAGACCTGAGTTCAATCCCCAGATCCCATGTGGTGGAAAGGAGAGAACCAATTCCCCCTACAAGTTGCCCTCTGACCTCCAAACATTTGCGCGCGCGCGCACACACACACACACACAATGTAAAATCAAAAATTCTGTTTTGGCACAGAGTCTACAACATCCTTTTGTTTTTGGGGGGAAGGGGTAGGGAGGCTTTTCAAGACAGGGTTTCTACACTCTGTGTAGTGCTGGCTGTCTTGGAACTCACTCACTCTGTAGATTGGGCTAGCCTCGAACTCAGGAGGTTCAGCTGCCTCTGCTAGGATTAAAGGCATGTGCTACCACTTACAGAGCCACTTAGTTACTTAACCTGGACTCCCTGTCTCTCAACTTCCCCAACAGTAAATTAGAGCAAATAATGACCCCAATTCTGTGTGGTGGGATACATAAAATTAGCATAACGTCCAGTATATAAGAAAGTCTTATTTGTTTGTTTTTTTGGGTTTTCCAAGACAGGATTTCTCTGTAGCTTTGGGGCCTGTCCCAGAACTCACTCTGTAGATCAGGCTAGCCTTGAACTCATACAGATCTGCCGGTCTCTGCCTCCCAAGTGCTGGGATTAAAGGCATGCGCCAACACCACCTGGCAGAAAGTATCACCTATTTGCACTCTTAGGACATATATACCATCTTCAGCAAGGCTTAACACTTCTAATTGTTTCTATGAGTTCAACGCAGGTAATGGGAAGTTAGCCACTTCTATGACACACACTCACATCTTTTGAAATTTTATGTATGCATGAAGCTAAGATTTCATACAATAAACAGGAGGAGCTCTGTTGTAATAAAGTCTTCTTTGCTTCTATGCTGATTTAAAAGTACTTTGAAAATAATAGTTAATATTTTATTTTTAGTTTTTAGTTTTTTAAGCATGTGTTTTGGGACGGAGTCTCACCTTGCCCAGGATGGCCTCCAGTGTATGAATACAACCAAAGCTGGCTTGGCTATATACATATGTGTGTATATAGTGACATGATTACAGCAGTTAGCCGCTTGTTGACTTTCTAAGGTAAAGTACAAACTGATCAATTGCTAATCCTGATCCTCCTGTCTCCACCTGCCAAGGGCTGAGATAACGGGTGTGACACCACACTCTGCTCACTAGTATTTTCAATGGGTGAAATCATTAACAGTTTCTGTTGATGTCAACTAAGTTTTTCATTTTTCATATTGCACATGTGTCTAGGAGGAATGATGAATAAACAAACACAACAGATCTCAAAAAATTATTACAAGGCATCCTTTGTCTGGGAAATACGTCACACTCTGAACAACAAAATTTCATTAAAAGTTGGGCTATAAGAATGGTAAACAGTCTCACTAGCAGGAGCAATGTCTTCTACTGAAATACGACACCAATGCAACGTCTTCGTGATATTCAGGTGCATCAATAATACATTCTTTGCAATTTTGCAACTAGCTGGGCAACTATTAGGTTTTGTTTATTTTTGCGTTGCTGTTTTAAGACAGGATCTTACTATGCTGCCCTGGCTGGCTTGAACTGACTATACAGGCCAGGCTGGCCTGGATCTCCAGACTGCTGGAATTAGAGGCATGGGACACCACAGGCTGGACAACTATTTGATAACAGGCTACATGATGTGATGAGGTCTTGCAATTCTGTGCGGCTGGAACACGATTTGAGAATGGTTAAGATCAAACTGGAAGCCGCTCAGGGAGACAAACAGAAGTTGACCAATTGATGTATGTTCTACAAGTAGTTTGTACCTTAGAAAGAAACTCAGCGAGACGCTAACTACTGTAATCACGTTACTACTTTAGACCCACTGCTCAGGGCTCTCTAACTTCAGTGAGTTGCCAATGCCTAGGGTTCTTCATTAATAGTGCCGGCTAGTCACCCCCTTCTCTCAGCTTTGGTCAGTACTGTCACCCCGCCCGCTGTGGCGATCCCGCCCTCCTCTGAGAGCCCCTGTGGTCTGACTTCAGCAGCAGTTTCCGGAAGGAGACCGGCACTGGCGGTCGCCGCGGGCGGCCTCCCTCAACGTGATCTGAGCATCCTTCCGGAGGCCGACAGACCTCGATATTGGGGTGTCTTCTGAGCTTGCCTCTGTTGGAGCAGAGGAAGGACCAGATTGCTGCCCCTAGGCAACCGTGCGTAGAGTGGCAGACGTTCGGGCTAGGAGCGGGAGGGGCGGACGTCAGCACCCGTAGTGACGGGGGTCGAGCGCCGCTGGCTCCGCCGGGGGAGGCTCAAACCAGCAAACAAGCACGGTAAGCTGGGCAGTGGGCGAGAAGGTGGGGCGGCGGGCGGCTCACCGGTAAAAGGCAGAGTCCCCGAGTGGGTTCCAATTCGCTGTGTAACAGTCCATGTCTGGTACAGCTGGCAGCTAGAAGCGCCTAGGAAACACCCGCCTGGCGCAAGCTCCAGGCCGCATTTCCGCTTCCGCCCGTCGGGGGTCACGTGACGAGGCCGCAGTAGCGGCCATCAGCACTGTGGGCAAACCGCACTGAGCTATCGTTCTGCTCTCCGCTCCGGGTGGGCCTAGCCCTGATTCCTATCCTTCACGGCGGCCAACCTCGCTGTCTTTCTGACCCCTCCGGCGTTGCGGGTCGCGCAGGGAGGGACATGGGTGACCGGAAGTGGGAGCCATGAGCATCTCCTCCTGGAGCTCAGATGCTGGAGGCGTTGGCTGGACCACCGCGACGCCCGCATGGAGAGCATTGGGCGTCGAGCTGCGCACCGACAGCTAACCTGGGCACCCGGGCTCTGCGGGGCGGGGTCTTTGCAGAACCTACCGCCCTCCACGGGCGCGGGAACATGACTCTAGATCAGGAGCCCGCCGTGGGCAAGGCGCAGGGCGCCCGGGCCTGCCCTACTGGCCGGTGAATCCCTGGAGCCCGGAGACTTGGTAACTGGCGCGAGCGGACGTGTGCGCACTCCCGGGGCCGCTGCTGACACGTGGCTGGGAGCAAGGGAGTCGCTGCGCGCGCGAAGCGCCATAGTGTAGGCCGTTGATCCAAGCGACCCTCCACCTTCCCTCCGAGTGTGATGAAGGCTGGTGCTATCATGGGATGCGCCATGCGGCCCCACTCTCCTCCCTATTACTCAGAGCAGCCAGGGAGGGGCCAGCGCGCATCTCTCATCTTGGGACAGACTTACCTACCTTGAGTCCCTGCCCTCCATCAGCTTAGTGGCCTCTCCCTGCAGCTGGCGTCAGTGGCAGCATGGTCTTCTGTTTGGAAAACGAGATGCCACACCGCCTACTACGAAGCGCCATGGTCCACTTCCAAGCCTCCGAAGTCCAGCAACTGCTCCACAACAAGTTCGTGGTCATTTTGGGAGACTCCAGTGAGTGACCACTCTAGGATGGCATTTCATAGCCCTATATCTGCAGCCTTTTCTTTATGTCTGCACCCCGTATCTCCATTTCCGTCTTCTCCATCTTCTACTGTTTTAGAACACTAGACTTGTATTTTTTCACCTACATACCTTCCACGGGTACCCTGGCATATCATTTGTGCACTATTTTAGCCCATGCTTGTAGCATCTTTATTTCTTGCAGCCCTCCATGATTTTCTTAAAAGGAGCTGTGGGTTATGTTGTGTTTCCCTGGTGACGGGGCCGGCTTAATTGTGCTCCTTGGTCTCTTAGGTCACTGTGCTTAGGTTAGAGGAGATGCATCTGACTAGACAGAACCGAGCCGGGGTTTTTAAACCTCATCTTTTCTTTTCCTTTAAGTCAACTCTTGAGCAGCCAAACCCTGGGAAACAAAAGGCCTTCATTTGGAAGGCTCTGAGAGGGACAGAGGCCTGTCTTAACCTTAGGATCCCTGTCTCCCTGCAGTTCAGAGAGCTGTGTATAAGGACCTGGTGCTTCTGCTCCAGAAAGACTCACTGCTCACAGCCTCCCAGTTAAAAGCCAAGGTGAGAGGAGCTTGGCAACCATGCCAGTGTTGGGTGGGTGCAGACCCTGGCCTGAAAAGGACCACCTGCCTGGCATGGATCTGACCATCGGGGTGGGGGTGGGTGGGTAGGGGGAGCTGAGCTTTGAACAGGATCAGCTGGTGGCTGGGGGCCAGCTGGGCGAGCTCCACAACGGGACACAGTACCGAGAGGTCCGCCAGTTCTGCTCTGGCTCTGGCCACCACCTTGTGCGCTTCTACTTCCTCACCCGTGTTTACTCCGAGTACCTTGAGGACGTCTTGGAGGAGCTGTCCTATGGACCTGCCCCTGACCTGGTGATCATCAACTCCTGCCTCTGGGATCTCTCCAGGTTCAGGCGGGGAAAGGGAAATACTGGTTGGAGGAGGAGGTATGGCGCCATTCCTGTGCCCTTGCCCATCCTCAGTGTTACCCAACAGATATGGCCGCTGCCCAATGGAGAGCTACAGAGAGAACTTGGAACGAGTGTTTGTACGAATGGATCAGGTTTTGCCAGACTCTTGTCTGTTGGTGTGGAACATGGCAATGCCTTTGGGGGAGCGTGTCACTGGGGGTTTCCTCCTGCCAGAGGTGAGTGAGTGGGACCCTTTTGGACAGGGGATAGAGTGGCTGGCTGGTCAATAGGAGACCATTTTAGAGGCTCCACTTTCTCCATTAGCTCCAGCCCCTGGCAGTTTCTCTGCGACAGGATGTGGTTGAGGGGAACTTCTACAGTGCTACACTAGCTGGGAACCATTGTTTCGACGTCCTGGATCTCCACTTCCATTTCCGTCATGCGGTGCATCACCGTCATCGAGATGGTGTCCATTGGGACCAGCATGCACACCGCCACCTCTCACACTTACTTCTGACCCATGTGGCTGATGCCTGGGGTGTGGAGCTACCCAAACATGACCCTCTCCCAGGTAAGATCTGGCACAGGGTGAGTGAGTAGTGATGTAGGTAGGACCTTTAGCACAGAAGGCACAGAGAATCAAATGCAAGAGAGGTGCCTGTATAAAGTAGGTGATCCTTCGAAAAAACGGTGGTGGCTCCTCAGTATTCCTCTCTTACTTCCTGAGAGTGATTAGATCATGGAAGTCACATGACTGTTCATCTCCTGGTTCTTCAGCTGTGTGATTCCTTCCATGTATTTGAAGGAAAGTGTGCAAGTACTGATTGCAAAAGGCAGGGTCAAGGCCAGGCAGTGGTGGTGCACGCCTTTAATCTCAGCATTTGGGAGGCAGAGGCAAGCAGATCTCTATGAATTTGAGGCCAGCCTGGTCTACAAAGTGAGTTCCAGGACAGCCAAGGCTGTTACAAAGAGAAATCCTGTCTCAAAAAGCCCAAAACAAAACAAACAACAACAAAAAGCCAGGATCAAAAGACCGTACTCAATGAGATGCAGGAAAGTGAAACTCTTTGTCTTAGTCTCAGGTAGGAAGCACGAGGACAGATATGGAGGAAGGGTGGTCCAAGTCCAAGTAGTGTTGCGGCTCCAGGAAAGCTCATCAACTGCAGAAGTGAGAGCTCCAGCCAGCTAGCAGTCTGTAGAGCAGAGACAATGTAACTGTCTTTGCAAGTCAGTCTCTAGATGATACGGTTAGTGGACAGCAGCTCATAGGCTCCTCGGCTCTGCCTCAGGGTCCCAGTCTCTCTGGTTCCAGCCTAGTGCAGTCTCCCCGACCCCATTCTAGGCACTGCTGTAGGTGCGGAGAGTCCCACTCCTTCAGCTTGGTTTTGAGACACTGCTCTCATTGCCTTCTTGCTGAGACCTTCTCTGCTACAGATCTTTTGTTTGCTTGTTAGTCTCTTAGTCCCTGCCGGCCTGCAAAGGAAACATCCTGACTTCTTTCTCTATCTGCTTCTCCTCTACATCAGGTCACTTGTTGGTAGTTCATCCCCTCCAGCCCAGTGCCAGCACAGGTGTGATGTGCTTCAGTGCCAAGAATACAGTGTTTGCTGAATTGGAAGCATGAGTTATCTTAGATGCTGTTGTTGCAGCAATAGAAGCTGTGGGGGACACAGAAAGGCCAGAAATAGTCTGCCACTAGGGCTTATTAGCTAAGAGCTGGAACTTTAGGAAGGTGGATTCAGATGGATTATGTACTGGTTCCATTTCCTTTGTTTTGCTTAGTGAGAGAATTGGTCATCAGTAAATAAAGGAATGTTTGAAAAGGTTGAAAGGCTAGTTTGTGGTACTTCACAGCTTCAGATTCCATCTAAGAACTGGAAATAGCTGGAGATGTGGCTCAAGTGGTAGAGTGCTTGAAGTTGGCAGCATGCATGAAGCCATGGGTTCAGTCTCTAGCACCATTTACAACCAGGCATGGTGGTGCATGCTTGTAACTTTAGCACTTGAGAAATGAAGCAGAAGGATCACTAACTATAAAGTGAGTTTAAGCCACTTAAACTGGAAAATATGAGACCTTGTCTCAAGAGGGGGGAAAGGAAGTTAAGATTGTTAAAGACTTAATTTGAAGTGGGAAGATGAGCAAGTGAGTTTGGTTAGGGAAGATCTGTTTGACCTGTGATAGCCACACTTGGAGTCATCAGTAGCAGAGGGTATGTGAGTGTGAACTAGGAAGCAGACAGCAGAGTAATGCTCACACTTTGGGTTGGCAGAGAACAGATTTATGGGGAAAAAAAGTAGTTGAGAACAGAGAAGTGCTTTCAGGACAGGGTGTATTGTTGATGTCATGTAGCTGAACTGTTGGAAAGGGGGGTTGTTAAGTTTGTCAGGCAGTTCTATTTAGTAGGAAAAGCATTGAAGGCATAAAGTATTCAAAAGAGGCAATACACAATTGATGAGGGATAAAAACACTGTAGAAAACTCCCTGTGATGGTTTAGAAGAAATTGAGGACTAGTTGGAAGGGGGAGTTGGATCTATATATTTGACTAATTTATTGATCTATGAGGATGACTTGGGAAGAAGAAAAAGCTAAAGATAAAGCCACTGCGCAGGAGCAGGCATGAAGTCAGAACACAGGGAGACATGAGTAGCCAAAAAAAAGGAACACGATTTAGTCTTGTCTTGTGGAGTGAGGAAGGCTGGAGTAGAGCTCTGGAAGTGTGGATAGACAGCATTTGTGGCAACCTGGCATCCCTGGCCAACTTAACACAATCATCCTATTCCTAGACCCATGGGTTGAAGACTGGCCAGAGATGGATCATCCATTCCAGGGAAGCCATAAGCAGCCCCTAGACTTCAAGGAGAAGCTGGCCTTGCCCCTACTCCCACCTTTCCATTTGCCTCCTCCCATGTCTTTTCCTTACCCACTTCTTCAGCCCTCCCCACCTCCCTTGTTCCCGCCCCTGCACCAGGATGCCCTCTTTTCCCAAGGCCAGCCCTTTCCACCCTATGAATTCTTCAAACACAATGCAATGGAGGACTTCTCGATGCCATCTAACTTAGGTAGGTACCTCTGTAGCCTCCCGTGCACATTCCCCAGCCTAGCCACCTGTGTTCACATGAGCTTGGGAGTTGGGCTTAGTCACATTAGTCCCTCAGATTGGAACAGCCTCTGTAAACTCATTAATCTGCTTATAGTTCTTGATCTGGTGGTAAGGGAAATAGAATCAAAGTAGAATCCCCATTTCGCAGAAGGGAAATAAAAGTCCAGAGAAACTTACCCCCAGAGGAGCAGAGCTATCTGGTCAGAAACTTACTCTGATAATGCCTGGTTCTTTTGTAGGATGTGGCCCTGGAATGAACTTTGTGCCTGGTCCCCTGCCACCGTCAGTGTCTGGCCCTGTCTCCCATGGTCAACACCAGGGCCCTGTGGTCCACCGGGGCAAGCCACGCTATGTTTCTAACAACCCCTACCATGTACCAAGGATCGGTGGGGCATGTAGGCAGCGACTCAGACACTCAGACAGACTGATCCACACATATAAACAGGACAGACGGGGACATGCCCATTCGGGAACATGGCCTGGGTAGACAGGATCTTAGGTTGGGACTAGAGTTGCCAATGACCCTGAAGGGTCTGCCTGATACTGTAGCTGCTGGGCCAGGGTGTTCTTGTCCATTGCTGATATCAATAAAAGCATGGAAGGACAGAGTGACATTCCTGTGTGAGGGAGTGGTTCTCCCAAACTGTGGCCTTAAGGGTTGGAGAAGCTGCCTCTTGGGCCTTTGTGCAAACTATTCAAAATATATTTCAATGAATATTCTTCTAACACAGTTCTAGCTTCACAAAAACATATGCACTAAATATCCCTTGTTATCCGCAAGTCTTTTTGTTACCGGAAAAAATCAAGGATTGAGTTAAACTGTCAGTATTTTAGGTGGGATTTCAGATTTGGCTAATTCTAACTTACCCTCCCCGTTGTGTATAGTCATGTGTATGCTTGGTACTCATCTCTTCCTGGAGGGAGGAGGACACAGTCTTAGCATGCATTCTTGGCATATAGCAGGCATTCAGTAAGTTGTTAGCACCTACCTGAGAAGCTCCAAATGCTGGCCGAAGACCAGTAAGGATCCCTTTATTTACTTGGTATGGTGTGCAGTGAGAGCAAAGCAAACACTGGCCAACCTTTGTTGGTAGTTAGGAGAAACGAGCTGATAGAGAAGACACCCAAGGTCATTGCAAGGGAGGGATGGAGGCAGAGTTGCTATGCTAAACTGGTCACAAAGAAAAGCAGAAGTTCAAGGGCTCAGCTTTGAAATAGGGGAGGGGAAGGGCCGGAGTATGACAGTGATAATGGGGCAGAAAGTGGGTGTTTAAGGACCCATTAAATTTGAATTAAAAGTTCTTGCATTCATTTCTGTTCTTGTTAATGAAACCTTTGAAAAGGACATCTCACCCAAAGGAAAACAAAAACTGGTTAGAAAAATGTTGATCTTGAGTAACAATCTGGTAGATTAGTAAAGGACGTGCTTAACATACAGTGGTGCTAAGGAGATGGTCACAGACAATGTGAGTTAATGAAGCCCTTTGGAGAGCCAGGAGACAGCAGAAGCACCAGCACAGTGCCTGAGACACACATATGAATGCCTTTCTTATGAACAAGATTAAAGGGAGACAAATGAAAAGCTTTTTTGGTTTGTTTTTATAGAGATAAGAATTATAATTTTTGCATAAATGGATTTTTTGTTTTCATCATCAAAAACTTATTTGTAGAGAAGCTTTCTCCAGCTGCAGTTTTTCTGGTACCTTGTCACTTTCTGCATTTCCTTCCAGAGACTTTTGTATCTTTGATTCTCCAGTGTTGCTGGAGAAACGTCACACCTGTGTTGATTTCCAGGGGAAAAAACTGAGTTTTCCATCCTCATGGGCCTTCTCTGTTGCTGGCCATCCTGTTCTCCAGAGTTCTGTGTCACCTTCCCTCCTAAGCCTTTCTCAGCCTCTTCTACTTGTTTCTTGAATTCTAAACTTGAGAACTCACACTATAAGCCACCTCAAAACAGGTGTGCTTAATATTGTCCGCATTCTCCCTCTCTTCTAATTTCTACCCTGTATTTACTCTGGCTTTCCATGCCACAACCCCTTTGTTAAAAATTACCTTACATCCTTTTCCCCTTAAAGTTTTTTGAAGATATATACACTCACACTTTAAAAGTCTATCCTAAAAATAGAATAAAGAGGGCTGGAGAGATGGCTCAGAGGTTAAGAGCACTGGCTGATCTTCTGGAGGTCCTGAGTTCAATTCCCAGAAACCACATGGTGGCTCACAACCATCTGTAATGAGATCTGGTGTGCCCTCTTCTGGCCTGCAGGCATAAAAGGAGGCTGAACACTGTGTACACAATAAATAAATAAATCTTTAAAAAAAATAGAATAAAGAGATTTTATTTTTGGTTGTCATACAATTGAAAAGTTAAGAAATAGCCTTACACATGAACTTACATTTCAGTATTTCCTGGACTCTGTTTTAAGGTATAAAAATTATTAAAAGCTTAAGTTGCCCCAATAGAAAGGCCCACTATTGGCTAATCGGGACAGAACTCAATTTTCATTGGCTCCAGAACCATTAATTCTCACTGCCTTGTTCACAGAACCATGCTTTTCAGAGGATAGGTCCATTCCATTCAAAGATACTACTGAAAAGCAGTACACTGTGTGTGCACTAGTGTCAGCTTTTACTCTGGAGGGGGCTGCTTAACGTGTGTGTGTGTGTGTGTGTGTGTGTGTGTGTGTGTTGAAGGGTAGTGGTGTGCTACAGCACATGTGGAGATCAGAGGACCACTTTGGAGTCCTTTCACCTTTATGTGGGATCCAAAGATTGAACTCGGGTTGTCAGGCTTGTGCAGCAAGTCCCTTTACCCACGGATCTACCTCTATGACCCAAAGTTCTTGAGTGTGTGTGCACGCGCGAGAGTGTGTGCACATGTGTGTGCACAGGGGGAGGTCTGAGAGCTATCACATCACCTGGAGTTACAGGCAGTTTGTGAGCTGCCTGGTGTCAGTGCTGGGGATTGAACTAACCCAAAGTTCTTTTAAGAAAGTGAAACTACTAGGGTTTTTTTTTCCCTAGATAATTTGATGAACTGAAAGATTTCCAATAAAAGCGCTGCCCTGTTGTGGAGAGTGTATGAACATCGTGCTGAAATACATCCAGACATAAAATTGTGAAAGTATATCCTTTCTCATCACAAGGAAGTAGATAAGAAACAAAAACAACAAAAAAAGCCACCTTTTAAAAAGATAATTTCTTCAAATTGGTCTAGATATTCAATATAATCATAGCCAAGCTACAAACAATTTTGCAAAAGTTAAAATAATTCTAAAGTTTCATATGAAACAAAGGATCTACAATAGCTAGTTAACAAAATTTTGATGAAGCTACATTCAGAGGGTAGAGACAGGCACAGGTCTGTGGTCTAGAGGGCTGGAGAGATGGCTCAGCAGTTAAGAGCAATGGTTGCACTTCCAGAGGACCCAGGTTCAATTACCAGCACTCACATGGCAGCTCACAACTGTCTGTTCCAGAGGTTAAGAGCACTGGCTGCTCTTCTAGAGCATCTGGGCTCAGTTCCCAGCACCCACAGGGTGGCCCACTACCATCTGTATCTCCAGTTCCAGGAATTCCTTCTAGCCTCTGTGAGCACCAGGTACACAAGTACAAATCAGACATCCTTGCAGGGAAAACACCCCTACACACAAAGGATAAAATAAAAACTTTAAAGGCGAGTTAATAGAGGATAGACTTAGAAAGTGAAGAAATCTCTGCATAGTCATCCGAGGAAAATGCATTTCCATTTGCAATTCATACCGTGTAAATACAGCTCAAAACTCAAAATGTAAAACTTAAAGTTACAAATCTAGGGGAAACAAAGAAAAATATGTAATTATCCTCCTGGATATCGACAGTAGAAAAAAATTGCCAGGCAATAATTAG
>LOJH01034943.1:0-12709 GCA_001685095.1 Ellobius talpinus
GACGAAGACGAAGACGAAGACGAAGACGAAGACGAAGACGAAGAAGAAGAAGAATATGGTGGCGGTGAGGAGAGTGGAGCATTTGGGAAGGAAAGGTAAGCAGATCTCTATGAGTTTGAGTCAAGCCTGGTCTACAGAGTGAATTGGACAGCCAGGGCTACATAGAGAGGCCCTATATCAAACAAACAAACAAAAAAAGCAACAAAAAAGTGCCATGGTGTAAGCCAGGTTCAGGGTCCCTTTCCTAGCCAAGCCTCTTCACCTTCCTTGAAGGTCACATTATCTGAGAGTGAGCCTATAAAATACTGACTCCATGTTCCTGAGCAAAGAAAATCATGAAAGAATGTTAAGCCCAATTACTTTTCACTGTCATGTTCTGAATCAGTACAGATTATTTTACCTTTGTTTTACTTACAAAATTGTTTTCACTGATATTAGACTACTAGTAGATTTTTGTATCAAATCATATTTAAGCCACCCCACTTATTTTTAAACCTACAGCCTCCTGTAGATACACAAGTCTAGTCCCAAACTGCTGCCCACAAATACTCTGTTTCTGAGATAGCTTTCTGAGTACAACTCTTCTTTGCTTTCCCATCCCATTACACTAAGCTATCCCTGTTCTTCCCTGCCTATAGTCATCTCCACACCCACGGGGCCAGCTCCAGATCTGTCATCTTACTCTTTGGTTTTTTTTTTTTTGACAGCCACCTTTGACTTGTGAGATGTTCTTTTCACACCCTATCCTTCATTTTGCCCACATCTTTGCCCACAGGCCTAGCTTTAGACACATGGTTTAGAAGGTTTCCCTGATCCAATAAAATAGTTCATCTACCAGTTTTATGAGATCCAGCTCAGGATACAAAACTGCCTGCATTTGTCCTAAGTACAAACTAAAGAAAAACAGATTATCACATCAGGCTTGCATGAAAAGAAAGAAACCCATGTGTCCAGGTCAAATCACAAAATCAAAACCAACGTGAATGATCAAGACAGCATGGCTCCTATCAAACCTGCTAGTCCTATATAAGTGTTCTCTAATGACAACTTCCTATGTGAGCCGCAGGACACAGAACTTAAAAGAAGTTTATAAGATGAAATGTAATGAAGACAATAATAAACTGAATTAATAGCACTGGATTCTAACAGAATGCTAACTAACATTTCAGTGACTTCCAATAAAATATAAACATATGACTAAATAAAATGATGAGGGAAATTTGGAATTTAAAACTGAATTTAATAAAGAGATAGAAACATTGAAGAAAATACAATCAGAAATGGGTATGAAATTGAAAAACTCAGTATCTCAGTTAAGAAACATATGTACATACGTATGTATGTAACAATAGTAATCAAAGAAAAGAGGTTATCAATCTGAGTGTGGAAGGATGCAGAAGAGGTTGGAGGAAGGAGATATTGGAGTGTCTAGAATGGGGAAAGCAAAGGGGAAGTGGCATAATTTTATTCTATTTAAAAGTTATTAAAAATCTCATAATTAAATTTGTTATTACTCAGAAATATTAATATTGCAGTTTAATGCATAAATCATATTGAAATATATCATAAAATTTACTCAGTAGCATGTTTTGATCAACTGGAAAAGAAATATGTGCAAAATCTTAGGCTGTTGAGTAAAATTCATATGAAGATTATTTAAAGATTATATAGACTGTTATATCTTCATTTTTGTCACTTAAATCATTGGGTTTCAGATTTCAGGATGTTCAGATGACTTCTCTATTAGTGTCATCTAAATATATGCCCAAAATAAATAGAGGAAGTTGGAACATTGGAAAGGGCACCAAGAATTTAAATAGAATTTTATTTGCACAAAATCTATAATAAACAAAGAGAAACCATGATACTGAATCTTTAATATTTGCAAGTCTCTTCTACATTTGTCTGTTATTTTTAACTTGTGAATCATCACTGGTAATTGCTCTGGGTTTGAGAGAGCACCAGTCATTGGCAATTTTGTTTCTTCCATGTTTCTACTACAAAACAGTCATGAAGTCTCCCTAATAATATCTGTTTCCCAGTCTGTATTTCAGAATCAACATCCCTTAGGATGCTACTTGCACTATCCACTTGAATATTAATGACACTGGCACAACATGCAACACACACTCATACATACACACAATCAAATTTTGAGTGGAAATCTTTCAGTGACATAAAAGTCTTTTAATAGGGGAAATATCCATATTTGTGCTCACCTTGCAAAAAATTCCTTGTGTTAATAAAAGGATCAGTTAAACAGACAAAGGATGGTAGTTAAACTATGGTTAGATAATTATGAATAACTGGTATGTGTGATAATATTTTTTCTAACTTAATGTCTTGTGTATTTAAATATACACATTAATACAAGTTGGTAAGATAAAAAGGAGATTAAAATGCAATCAGCTTTGGGTATAGAAGAATAAATGTAAGTACATTAAACAAGACTGCTTTGGTGCATTAGTTAAGAGAGAATCCATTAGTTAAATTAACTACTTTTATTGAGAAATTCAGCTGGTTAATTAATTTTATATAGCACAAAATGTATGAATGATCCTTATTACTAAAGTACTTACAGGAGGGCATTAAAGAAGTGCAAGCAGAAATTGTTCTAAAGCATCCTTGAATTTTCTCTTAGATATAACTAAATCATTTTTCAAAAAAGGAAGAAAACCCTACTGATCTTGATCTTGATGTGACATCTAATTCCATATTCATTTTCCATTATGCATAATACATGCTGACACAAATCAATAACTTAATGTGTGTGCATAGAAGTTTTATGTGAATGTTGATAAGTAGAACTTGAAAAGTTGTTTAATTGTCCCTCATTCTCAATAGTTATGTTTGAAACTAACCTTTTGTACATCCTTAGCAAGTACTAGACCATTGAACTACCACTCTAATCTGATGAGTTCTGTTTCATTTATTCTATGCATGTATTTAAACTGGCAGGAGTGAGGAACATGGTAGTGAAGGAGGTGAACGTGTTCAAAAGATGTCCCTCTTTGTCTGAGGCAAAACTCTCCAGGGTACAGAAGTCTGGAGGCTCTCCAAATTTCATCCAATTTCAGTTTCTGATTGATGATAGAGAAAATGAAGGACCCCAGGAAAGTGGGTAAGTAAACAATTGTCTTTGCTGATTAGAATTATTATATTTTAACATTATGACTTTGAACTGTAGTTAGTGGTAGAAAACTAAAAGCACTATTATAACTCACTGCAGCCAGTTTAACAACACAATATGGAGCCAGGATGGTCTGCAAGAGTCATGGGAGTAAACCGGGAGCCAGGATGGTCTGCAAGAGTCATGGGAGTAAACCGGGAACTTCAAAGTGATTTTAGCCACCTCCTATGCTATGGAAGGTACTACCAGCCTGCAGCTACAGGAAAACCCACCCATACCTTACTGTAATCTTGTCAGCATAGGCAGGCAGGTGTATAACAGTCATGAACTGAGCATCATACATAATTCAGCAGCTCTACACACTGGTGAAGAAGAGGCACAAAGGGTACCCATCAGTGAGAGGATGAATATCACCATTTTACCAGCTAAAGAGGATCACCTACTGTCTCCTAGACTAACACTGTTGTACTGGTGTTCCACCCTCATTTTCTTTCTACATGGACCTTTTTATTGTAGTTATTATTAGAATTATATTTGTATTTAAGAGCTCTAAGGAGCTCTTGGAAAGCAAAATATGATTTTCAATTCAGAAGAGCTACATATTTAGCCCCTCCTCTCTTCTTTAGTGGCTCCTGTTTGCTTTATGCAAATTACTTCATCTTACAGTTTAAATCAGTTAAGAATCTAAGAGAGCTAATTTTAGGGGTCAAGTTGACTAAGACACAGTATCCAGCTATTTGTCAAACATTATTCTGCAAGATTATATGAGAGAATTTTTCTACACATTAGATTAACTTCAATTTCATTCAAAATTTCAGTGTCATTCCCACTAGGTGAAGGTCTTCATAGAGCAAAAATGGACATGCCCAAGCAAGAAAAGATATTTAGACTTCTAAGTATCCTGACTGTTGGCATACTCAAAGGCTTTAAATTTATCTGTAATGAATTATCCTCCATCCTGCCCGCCAGCTCACAAATAATAACATGGAGACTTATTATTAATTATGAAAGCTTGGCTTTAGCTAAGGCATGTCCCACTAGCTCTTATAACTTAAATTAACCAATTTATATTAACTAATCTATGTTTTGCCTTATGGCTTTTTACCTCCAGACTGCCCATCCTTTTTTCTCCTTGTGTGATACCTCTTGAGTGCCTAGATTCCTCCTCTTTTTTCTCTCTTTGCCTGTAAGTCTCTCCCACACTTCTTGCCTAGCTAGTGGCTGTTCTGCTCCTTATTAAACCAATCACAACAACATATATATTCACACAGTGTACATGTTTCCTACAGCATTTCCCTCTTTTGTCTAAATAAAAAGGAATGTTTTAACTCTAACATAGTAAAACTGTATATAATAACAAAAATTATCAGATAAGAATTACATTCACAATGTCTAGCATATCTGTATTAGGCAAATTTGGAGGAAGTACTATATATTATCTAACCTATTTTAGTGAGTCCAAAGTGTTATACCTAAACCAATTTCTATCATAACTTATCATACCATCCTAAATAATCTTTTTAAATTTTAAAACATCTTCTTAGATAAACAATTTAAACTTTTATGTTTTTCAACCTTATAATCTTTATACCTCTTTTGTCAGATTTTTTTACCTCAAATTTGGTAAGAAGGAAAACTGTAATTATAACTATCTTGTCTTCCATTCCAACCAGGACCTGAAAAGGATATAATATTACCTGAATAAGCAGGAAGTACAGAACAAGCAACTTACCAAATTAAGAAATGTCAGAGACATCTAACTGACTGGACAGTCACCCAAGGTTCCTCTGCAACATTGGGGCATTCATCCTTGGCCTACAGGCTTCAAATATCTGACAGACTTTTCTTTGAAGCAAGAATTTTAAAGGATTCTCCTACCTTGTCTTATGTTCTGCTTATCCAATTTCAACAGCAATTTTTAGCAGTTGAAGCAAGGGCAGTTTCTTGCCCAGTGGCTAACTTTGCCAAAAACAAAACCAAATTCCATGTGGAGGTTCTTTGATGCCCAACAACATTTTTTGAAACAAATTGGTGCTGACAGAAGCAGACATGTATCATTGTCACAAAAAACTCATGTTATTAAAACATTTTAAATGCCATATTATACAGGTCTTTAAAGTGTTTGAATACCATCTATCTGTTGAAAATATATATCATATAACATTGAAAACATACATAACATGACTGTAAATTTGTTATATATGACTAATAACCTATCTTTCTTTATTATCCTTAATAGTTTTCAAGGACTAGAGCTTTACGTTACATTTTTAAATAGGCTGCATAGGTACAATACCTTAAATAAGAGTAGAAACATATGTACAGCATAACAAAAATAATCTTAAATCTGTATCAATATAAAAATCCACACTATTGTAAAATATTTGAGACTCATGCTTGTTTGAAAGTAGACTCAACAATTCACCCTTTTATCCCATCATTTTTAATATTATATCAACCCATTTTCATTTTCAGAACGGGATCCCTGAATCTGTTATCCTTTGCTCACCTTTTTTTCCTGGACACAATCAATAAAAATTTGTAAGCAGTCCACCTAAAAAATGATAAACATCCATACCCCACTGAATGACCAAAACTAACCTCTTTACAATATGGATGTTATATTCTCTAAACTGATTCCAGTTGTCTGAAGGTGATGGCACCTTCAGGGGACCCTCAGAAAATTCAGATACCCGTAAAACCCTGAGCAAATTAACTGTAAATTTTGTTGTTCAGTTTCTGCATAATGGGAAACTTCAGAACTTATCTGAAGTCTTGCCTGGACAATGTGTGAGGCTGGATCATGTCAGCTGAAGCCTTTAAGTTGTTCTGGATGCAGTATTTTGAGAAAGCCTCAACATAGGCATTTTGGGGCTGGATCACCTGAGTTACTTGTTTTCACTGGTTTCTGGTCCTTTTTTCTGAAAACACACAAACTTTTCAAGGATACACACACACACACAATATACTAGTATAGAAGGTACAGAAAGGATAAGTCATAAGGACTCTGGAGTCAACAAAATTTAACATGTCTCATCCAGTCTCAGAGCTGTTAAAATAGTAGAGGGATACATCATCTATCTTGTAGTCTTTCTTGGTTTTTCCTCTCATGTCTGTAGCCAAGATCCTCCAGAGTTCTCCCCTGATCAAATCTGATCTTTATTAACCTTGAAGAGAATAATAAGGAAACAAAGGTACAAACCTCTCCCCCAAGAAAACAAATTTTCTGACTACCAGTTTGAAGTTAAGACACTCTTAAAAGATATAATTTGGTTTAATTAAGCAGTTTCCATAACCCAATATCTCTCAGCAACTAGTGATTTTTGTACATTAGCATTTAAAAAATCAAAGTCAACAAAGCATCATAGAGAATCCAGACACCCTGTGTATTTCCCATCTTTGCATGTCTATTTTTATATTACTTTCCTCTCTCTTTAAAGACATAATTATTATTATTACATGACTGTCTATACCACTTTCCTGTCTTCTTTAGCATTTAGCACATTTTTAAACATATTGTACTTTTTAGAGGTTTACTGAGCACCTACAGCTTTCTCTGACTATATGAGACAAATCTTAAACTGTCATATAATCCACTGTGTGACTCAGCTTAGCACATGTGCATGGCCCTGGCAGCTAGCTCTAGCCTGCAGACAAAAGCCAGAGCCATATCTCTGTATGCTGAGGTCATTCTATGAGATTGTGGACTAGGAAGGTGTCTGGCTCCATGTTTGTGTGTTTGGAAAACTTCCTTAGATTCTATGTGGAAATGCATACCCCATCTTGGATGTCATTTGTAATGAGTCTTTCTCTATCCCACCAGCCAGCTACCAGTAACTACATGGAGACTTATTATTAATTATGAAAGTTCGGCCTTAGCTTAGGCTTATCCCATGTGCTCTTATAACCTATATTAAGCCATCTATATAATCTATGTTTTGTCTTATGGATTTTTATCTTATCTCCATATTTCCTTTCCTGTTTCCTCCTTGTGCCTTGCTTCTTGAGTGCCTAGATTGTACTCTTCTTCCTCTCTCTGCCTGGAAGTCCCACCTACACCTCCCTGCCTAACTATTGGCTGTTCAGCTTTTTATTAAACTAATTACAGCAATATGTCTTCAGGCAGTGTACAAATACCCCACAGAATGTATCAGACATAGTTTTATGAGCTACTCATGAAAAATCTTCCCCCTCTTCTATTTAGTCCCATCATACATGTGCTTAGATTCATCCACACTGTGAAACTGTTTCTCTTGAGAACTTTGAGGGTACAGAATCTAAATAATACTCACTATCTTGAAATAAAATGCTTTTTCTCAAAAGTGTCTTCAATGGAATAAGTACAGTAAGGACCTAAAAAGCTACTAAAAATAGTGCTAAACTTAATTTCTAGAAAATCAATTAGATTAGTTAAAAAGTACTTCTAAAGGGAGCTAGCAAAAATGTTTCCCCATTAAATCTTTATTTAGTTATAGGTATTCCCCGGTCTTTCAAGTCTATCAACATCTTCTCTAGCTAAATTGACTAAAACTATTTTTATTGACAAAAATATCTGTAAGTCATTCTGAGTCAGTCTTTTCTCTGTTTCGAGGTAGTTTCTATTTATCAATATGTTTGTTGTAAATTATATTTGAAAGTAGCAAAGATAATTAAAACAAGTTGATTTCAGGCTACCAAAATAACCAATCAACGTATGGGATTTCTGACCATGTCTTCTATGGTTTGATTTCTGTATTTTAAATTAATTGTGGGAGCACTATTGAAAAATCATGTATAGTTATTTGTAGAAAGCTCTCTAAATTTACTCAATTCTAAAAGTCTTTGAGTTCTATCTGCACTAATATAAGCTATACTTGTGGGAACTAGTAATTTTCAGACTGTTTTAATGAAAAAACTTCCTTCTGCCCCAAGATTTGTTCTCAGCCTTTGGCATTTTGATAGAAATTGGATATGTCTAGTTTTACAATTCCTCCTCTTTTGGTCAAACACCAGCATGGATGCTGCAGTGGAATTTATGAGTATATAAAAGCATTTACCCTCAGTTGATTATCAGCTAAACAGGTTATTCTGTTATCTGTATGGGATTCAACTAGTTGAAAACCACTGCAACAAACACTGATGGTCCCCAAGGAACAACTTTTTGTGTCAGGAGCACAGTAGTGTTAGTGAGCATAAAGCCATGTCTGATTTTTCACACTTATGACATTACCACAGATTCAATGACTGGCATAGATACAGTAATTTAAAAATAAAAAAGAAATAAATATGGAGATCTGTTTCTTCCATCTTAAGAAACAGAAAGGAGGTAGAAAGTAGACTTTTGTAGTTAAAAATGCAACAATAATCTTGACGGCATTCCCAAGGCACAACCACACTCAGCACACTATGCCTTCATGTATGCATGACAATGATTAGAATGTGAACTTTGATGAGTTACCTAACATTCCTGAATGCATGAAATAAAGGGAAATGAGACACAAGCATAACTTAGATTTTCTGAAATTAACTTATGAAAGGTGGAAACAAGTTTATGAAAGTTTTAATGTAATCTAAGGGGAAAATAAGCCATATGATGCCAATTATCTTTAAATAACTTTGTAGTAATCATAATATTTTGAACACATAAAAGTATCATATATTCTAGGAAGCAGAAGTAAAAGCACATATATACAAACATACATACACATATTTATTTATATCCATATGTGGGTATACATGCAATTATATATTTATACTTACACATGTCCCTAAACCTTTCAGTCCAATAGTTCAACCATGCTTTCCATTGTATAAATAAGGTTTGTTCCTTGAAAACTTGTTGAAATGTGATTGCTATTATTGTACAGTTGAGTGTTTAGAATACTTAAGAAGTGATTTGCTAACTAAGACGATTTTTCATCTCTTTCATGAGTATGAATTGTATCTCCAGAGAAGATCTTTTTATAAAGCAAGTCAACACCTTTGTCTGTTTGGAGTGTATGCATTTGTCTATATGCTTCTTCAGCATGTTGTAATATTTCACTATGCTCTCACAAAATGTGATTACATGTTCTTAAAACATGAACTTTACAAACACACCCACATAAATTACAAATAATCAAGCCTCACTGCTCTATTGTAGAAACAGAAATGGAGTAAGGAAATACATAAAAAACAATCTTAGAGGTCATTAGCAACTTTCCTCATGGTGTTATGTAAGAAGTTTTAGCCACAGCTATAAAACATAGCAATATTCCATTAGCAGAGCTAGACAGATGGCTCGGGGGTTAAGAGTGTTTGCAGCTCTTGCAGAGGACATAGGTTCAGTTTCCTGCACCTATATCTGACAGATTGCAACCCCTTATAATTCCAGATCCATGAGATCTAGCACCCTCTCCTGGTTTCTGCCATGTGATACACATAAACACACAAGAAGATAAATTTTATCGTATGCATACAATGAATAAATCTTTAAAATTATCCCACTGATACTCTTGATCATTCATCTTAGCAAATAGATTTGTTGAGATTTAAACTACCATTATTACACTATTTCAAAGATCTCAGAGAGAAGAGTTGTTCAAGATGAGCAGGAAAACAAAAAGTAGTCAAATATGGCTCATAGAGTTAGAGACTCTGAGACAAGGTGCATACTGGAAGCCTTTGCTTCTTGAGAAGTATTTGACTGCTCCTAGACAGGCCTACACCTGCAAGGCCAACCATCCTAGGGTGGAGTTTCTCCCTTGATGACAGTTTGGAGCCAGCATCTGCGTAACTCAGACCACCCAATCCAACTGTGCACAGGCTAGCATTATATATATATATATATTATATATGAGTATACCATATATATAATATACTATATTATATATATGAGTATACCAAAGACTATACTCACAGTCTTGAAAATTTGATAGTCAAGCCAGGATAAATTATGTTCTAATTTAGGAGGAGAAGCCTCACTTTCCCTGTTAGAAGTGTAGCACAGACTCAGACACAGATTATAAAAGTTTCTAAGTTTCTAAAAGAAAACGTTCTTTTATGCCTTTGACATATGTATTGTATCATACAGGATGACTGTCATTTCCTCTTGTCTCAAAAGTGCTTCCTTTCTTTGAGAAAGCACTAATGACTCAACACTACCTGAATGTGTAACTTTGGACATTCTGCCAACTGCAGGAAAGATTGAGTGAAACAAAAAGGTAAAGAAAGAGGTGGAGTGACAGCTGCAGCCTCAGCTCTCCTTCATCTACGAAGTGCACAATACCAGCCATGCTGTGATGCTGTTTATTGATCTGCCTTTGTAGAAATTTAGAGAAGAGGAGAGGATAACATTTTACAAGCAAAACTGAGGTGGTCAATGCAATAGATTTCAAGAAAAGTACAAAATTATGAAATAGTAATAACTGGCTTAACTGCCTGTCTACTATATCCCTCTACTTCTAGTCCCAGATTACCATTAATCATCTTTTTTATGGTTGTATTTTTATTCCTCATAAAATCCTTGGTCCTAGCCTTGTTCTATAAAGGAAAACTTTTGGAAGGCTGAGTAGGTTGTGGTAATGGAACTACAGCTTTCAGTCCTTGATCGACATGATCCCTAACCTCATGTTCTTTCTTTGATGTCCATTAGTTATACTATATTTGGCCAATGGTCTCTGTAAACCTTTCAGTTTGAAAGCAGTCAACCATGTGTCATAAGCAGGGGGCTTTGATGACTGAGTACGCATGAAAGGAATTTCATGTTGCAATTAAAATTATTACAAAGTCAATCAGACACATACTTAATAATATGTATAACAGCTATTATGCTATACACCATTAAGCATAGATGTTAAGCTATGCTCAATTTGAATAAAAATAATTATTTTTGTACCGCTGAAGCAAACATGGCCGTAATGAGACAGGAAGGAGAAATGTCAGAATAAAAATAATCACTCCATTTATCAGAGTTACTAATCTATTATCATTGTTCTAAATAATTTATACACTTTCATGTCATTCTCCTAACAGCACTCTGAAAAGGATGTTAAATTGCCTCCCTTTTACAGACGAGGAAACTGAGAGTTGTCAAGAAGTTCCTGTGGTTTCTTATTATATTGGTTAGGATTTTGTCAACTTGGCATCATCCAGGTGCATCAGTTAAGAGATGATCACTATGGATGGGCTAACTCCATCAGAGTGGTTTCCAGGCGAGTCTGTAGGCCAAGTTCTGTATTAATAACTTATGAGTTAGAAGGGCTTCTCCCATTGCAGCTGAGGCCACCACTCAGCAGGTGACTCTAGGTCGCATAAAAAAGCCCTGTAAAGCAAGCCAGTAAGCAATTGTTCCTCCATGGTCTGTTTCAGTTCCTGACTTCAGGACCTGCCTTGAGATTCTACTGCTCTGTCTCCCCCCAGTGATAGACTGTAATATAAGTCAAATAAATCCTTTTCTTCACAAGTGGCTTTTGGCCTTGATGTTTATCGCAGCAAACTCCCATCCAGTATTGTGGGGATGAAACAATCCAAGAAGTGACACGTAAACCACTTCCTCATATGTTTCTGTTCCTCGCTTACTTTTAAATGGAGTAAACATTCATTTTCCTGTCCCATTTCTCCAGATTGGCTCTAATGAGATATACTACCTTCTTCCAACTGAATTGAGTTTAGAAGACCTACAGTCGTTCCAACTGAATTCCTCCTCAAACTAAATGCATATTATGGACAATATGCTTTTGTTCCTGAAAATAATGAAACTTATTACCCCAGATCCTGATTATATTAGGATGTGGCACTCATAGAAAATAATTATATTGGGTTTAGGTTGTGAAAATATGACTGTCATAATTAAAATAATCCTATTAAAAGAATGTGTTGGTGGTGGGAGTGTAAACTTGTGCAACCACTCTGGAAATCAGTAAGGTTGTTTCTCTGAAAATTGAGAATCAACTTACCTCAGGACCCAGAAATACCACTCCCAAAAGATGCTCAATCATAATACAAGTACATCTGTTCAACTATGTTCATAGCAACATTATTTACAGTAGCCAGAAACTGGAAACAACCTAGATGCCCCTTGTCCAAAGAATGGATAAATGAAATGTGGCACATTTACACATTGAAATACTACTGAGTGGTAAAATCACTGACATCTTGAAATTTTCATGCGAATGGATGGAACTAGGAAAAAAAATCCTGAGTGAGGTAACACAGACCCAGAAAGATGAACATGGTATACAGTCATTCATAAGTGGATACTAGCTGTAATGAAAAGGATATTGAGCCTATAGTTTATGATCCTAGAGAAGCTAAGTAACAAGGTGAACCCTAAAACATACATAGATCTACCTGGAATGGGGAAATAGACAAGATTGCCTGACAAAATTGGGAGCATGGGGATGGGTGGAGAAAGAAGGGTGGTAGGGGAAGAGGAGGGGAGAAGAGGAGGGTTGATGAGAACTTAAGGGAATGAGATAGTCAAGATGGCCAAAAGAAAGGGATGAGAGTAAAGAAGGAGATACTGTGATTGAGGGAGCCATTATGGGACTAGCAAGAAACCTGACCCTAGAGAAATTCCCAGGAATCCACAAGGATGACCCCAGCTAAGACCCTAAGCAA
>LOJH01034950.1:0-15890 GCA_001685095.1 Ellobius talpinus
TTTCGGGGTATAAGCTAGCCATGCGGGAGCTGGGCTGGACGAAAAGCAGGCCTGTGCCTCCCCTTTCACTACAGGCATATAAACTATAAGCATAAACATTAACAGTTAATAAATCTTAATGAAATTCCTTGTTAAGCAATTATCTGATAGACATGCAATTTTACTATTTATTAATAAGGTGAATTTGCTTATTAATGAGCTGAATTTACTTATTTAATTTTTTTACTGTAAATAACTAAAATTTGAGTGAATATTCTATTATACAAATATGTATAACATTACCATTTTTATTGTTTTTTGGATTTGATAGATATTTTGATTTTATAATTATCAATGCTAAGATTGTCACTTTATATAAATATAGCAGAAATCATACAGGTATACATATAAGTAGATTATGTATATTACTATTTAAGAGACTATTGATAATTCTGTCTTTATATCAACCATGCTTTATTTAATGTTTCCTTTTGTAATAAAGTCATTAAATCAAACAAAAATTTTATATTAAATCTCTGCCAAATATAATGCAAACATAAAACTATTATGTATTTGGACATTTATATACTGAGGAAAGACAAATATTAAATAGCCTTTGATTTCTGCAATTAAACAAATATGTTCTATAGGAAAGAAAGACTGTATATCCAGCTTTTATTTCATAGCACACACAAACCTAAATTAAGGGCAAAGCAGAGTACACCTGTTTAAGGCAGCATTCTTTGCTTTTCTTATATTGCACTATGACACAATACCAGTGCACTTATGTATTTTGAACCTAGACATCACTGAAGAATCTTGTGATTATCTATGCATGAGTACTGAACAAGACACATCTGGATTATTCTGAGTTTTATTTCCAACTAATTTCTGTTATTTCCTGTTAGAACCCTTAACAGCTTCCAAATATTTAGCAAGCCTGTTTTCAATAACATAACCCTATAGAAGGTAGTCACCCATTCTTAGGAATCTGATTCCTGGAATATCAGTCAATCTTGTGTAATGAAAAAAATTGGAGTTCCTTGGTCTTTGATGGCTCCAAATGCACACTATCTGACACAATGTGTCTCACTCTCATATTCATGTACTGTCGTGTTTAAAAGCCTTTGTGTAGAAGAAGAGTGTGTGTTCTTTCCCCCTGAGTATGGGTACATAGACATGTTCAACTGCCTAAAGAATAGACTGTGGACTAAGTGATGGCGTTTAACAACTTGAACAAACAGGAAATATTTCTCTTGCCTGTCTTTCCTTATTCTGTGACACTTGTGAGGAATCCCATGGCAGAGGAAAAGGCCATGCATAATTATTACCTACTAATGTTCCCAGAGACAGCCAACATCAACTATCATGTGCAGACAATGAGCTCTCTGTTGCTACACATGAACAGATTCAGATGAGCCTCCCTGAGGCCTCAGCTTTCTCAGCTCAATTTGTTGCTTCAATCTGCTCAAGGTTTTGAGACATAACTGTCACGAGGAAAAACAATATGCTTGTTTTATGCTAATAATTCTGAGATGACCTGTTATAGAGCAATGTATAATTAATTCAAATGAACAACACAAAAATCTGTAAGAACATATCTTATTTAAACTTAAGCTACTGTATGCCTTAGCCTCAAGTGATATTTAATGAAATTTTAGATATTGTTAAACCAAAGACCCTGAACAATATTTACATTTTAAGAAAATATCAATTATTTTATATGAAATGACTAGTTAGCTTACAATATAGTAAACACTTTAATATATTCAAGCATAATGAACAATTATGAAGATTAAAAATCTTTTCTTCAATATAATCTTTGTATTTTCTATAAGATGAATCATTTATATGAATTGCAAGATTATTTTTACTTTTTAAATATAGCCAGGCATGACTCAGTAGAAAAGTGTATGTGACTTGGAAACTTAATGACCTCAATTTGACTCTTGGATTCCAATTTCTGCCTAGACACAGTAATGTGCACGTATAACTGCAGGACTCCTATACGGGAAGGGTTGAAGAAGCAGGAGAACCATCTAGAAGCTCCCAGATGCATCACAGCAGCAGAGACATAAAAGACTCTGTCAAAAAAATTAACCTGGAAGAACATTAAGTTGTCTTCTGACCTCTACACTTGTAACACCTGCAAGCCCACTGTAATATGTACACACAAAAAATAAATTTTTACATATAATTTTGTCAAGTGTTCAATTTAAACTTTATTATAAATGTTGGAGTTTTATAAAAATAAATCACATAAAATATATTGTGGCTTTTGTTTAATGTTATCATAGGAAGTTGATCTGAAAAATAGAAGAAATTTCTAAACCTAATGAGATACCTAAAGAACAATAAAAGAAGATAATCTAGGAAGAAATGTGAGGAGAAAACAAGCTCAACATGAATTATATTTTAAAAATTAAACAAATAAATGAATTCAAATAAGCCAAATGTTTCCAGTTGATAGATGTACTATAGTAAAACACTGTGTTTCATTTTGTGCTATGTTACACTAAAACAACTTAAAAGTCAATCAAAATAGATGTATATAATTTTTTAGTAGTAAATGTAATTGAACATCCAAAAATACTGACAAATCTTTTCCAGTATCATACTCACAATTCAAGTCATAGAACCATACATGAAGCATGTAACATTGTAATTGTTCTCTGCATTTTTACATAGCATTAAACTATATATTGTAAATATACATATATTTTAACCTAAGCAACATAGAGTAACTTTTAAATATATATGTTTTAGTTTTTGACAACTATTTTTTCATGACTGACTTAATATAAAATAATAGAAACTAGAGAGGACTTACAAGGGCCCATGTAGTGGTGGCCTCATTTTCTGAACAAGAGTCCTTTGCCTATTTCCTTTGCTTTGCCATTCAGTAGATTTTAGAGATCGTAGATAACCATATACTGTTATCTAAAATGCCCATAGTGCATAACGTATTCAGTCTTCCCATAGGGCTTTGAACTCCTCCTAGAGAATTACATTGCCACAGCTTCGACTGTTGCCAAAAACTGATACCTAACACAGGCGCTTTTAACGAAAGTGAGTAACTGAACTCATGTAATGTCTTCTGTTGTCTCTGTTATCACGTAATAGCTCAATATTTTGCTTTTACTTCTTTTCTTATAATTTGTGCTTTTGTAGGAAAGTATGTGGGCAAGTGTATAAGTTTTTTGTATGGGTGTGTGTTTATTTGTGCTCATATATGTAGGTGTGTTTCTCTCTATATATATGTATGAATACATGTGGAAGACACAGGAAAAGTTGACATATTATCCTCAAGAAGCTTTACCCTTCAGGAATTCTCATTTACTTGAAGATTATCAAATACAGCATGCTTTCTGACTCATGAGTATCTTATGGTCACCCTTAACTCAGCTTCCCTAGCACCAGGATGATAAGGAGGGTTGATATTTATGTGATAAACACAACTAGAATATTTAAATTAGATGTTAGAGAGAAATGACCAGTAACTGAAAAACTATTGAGCAGGAGCTTACTGAAAACCCTTTTGCCTTTTCCGAAAAGTTAATGTACAAAAATACATTAGAACTACTCCCTTTTCTTTTAAAGCAAAATCCTTCTTCAAGACCTATTTATTTGCTCTATTTGCTCCTTCTAATGTAGTCCATTGAAGAATTTTTCTTTGGGACCTCTATTTAAGCTGGTGGTCTATTCTCCAATATAGATGGATATGTAAAAGACACAGGAAGCTAACAGTTACCAAAGGATGGGAAAAAGCATGCTGCAATTCTTTCATCCTCTAATGGTTAATATTAATTGTCAACCTAGCAATATCCAGAAATTTATAGGAGACAAGTCTCTAGGGCTGTTGAGGAGAGAGCTTCTTGTGCTGGTTACTTGAGTTGAAAACTCTACTCTAAATGTGGGTAGCACTCTTCCCAGGATATGGAGAAAGTTAACTGTGCATTAGTGTTCATCAATCTCTGGTCCCTCACCCTATATAACGTGATCCACTTTTAACACTCATAACATCACAAGAGTGCATTGCTCCGAGATGAAGTATAAATAAGCCCTTCTTGCCTTAAGTTGTTTCTTGTCACATATGTTGTCACATCAACAAGAATAGTGGTGAATATGAGGTATTCGGGGAAATGTAGCCACCCTTGGTGGTTTCTTTCTTAGAGGAAATAGTCTGGTAAACTAATGCTGCATCTGTCAACTCACTTGAAAGTGGCTTGAATATTGAATACCCTAAGAACCTTTGCTCTGCATGTAAAAGAAAAGTCATGGATGGCCTTTCTCCTACTTTAAATTTAAATTAATTTAAAAACTATTAGTTCAGAGCATTAAACACATTCCCTGGGAAGAAGTCCTTGCCTCTGATTCAACCATTCCCAATCAGTGGGATGAATATGATTTTAGATGAGTATGGTTTTTAGATGAATATGATTTTTAGATGCATGTGATTTTACATTTTCTCCTGGATAGTGGAGCCTCTTATCTCATGTTCTGATCAAATGGCTTCTCAGTCAATAGATACTGGACATCAATGGGCTCCCCAAGACTGAAAATTCCCCACTGCTTTTAGGCTGCAGATGTAAAAGAATCCACTCATTTTTGCTGTTGACTAAGAGCATTCACCCTTCACAGACTTCTTCCCTAAAATGGGGAACTAACCTATTTGCCACTCTTTTGAGAAGTTTGCATTCACAAGGTGAATGTGAACATTTGCCCTCAGATAAGTTTCCTCACAATTCTGTGTCTTGCTTTATGGTGCTCACCGTGAAGACATGAATCTAGATACAGGAGGACGAGGTCTCAACCGGATGTCTTTCCTTTCATTTGCTTAATTAATGAGATTGCATTTCAATCACAGCATGGCTGTCTTCACTTTCCTCTCCTCGAAACCTTCCCTTACATTCTTCCTGCTCTCTTTTTAATTCATGGTCTCTCCTTTCATCAGTTGTTATTTTAGGAATATACGAATTTGGAAAGACATATATAGTCCCAAATATAAGCACCGAGTCTGTATAATATTACATGTATATATCTATATACCTTTTCAACTTTACTGTAAGGTTGTGTCTCCTGTTAAGATTAGCAGCTACCCCCATGAAGTCTGGGGAACACAACAGATCTTTCCTTAAGAAGTATACAGGCTTTCACTGAAAGCACTACCTCTTTCCTCCTTGGTACAATGCCCCAGGGAATTGCTGTCGTGTCTCCCCATGGTGTTCCTCAGCAGCCTCATGCTTTTGGCTCCATGGAATTGGCATTTAGCGGTTTGACCTGTTTCTGGGTTGTGAGATTCTTCTTCTGCCAGTCGTTCAGGGTCTCATCTAACCTGCAAACCAGCAGTGAACTCAGGTGTCAGAGAAACCAATTAAGGCAAAAAGTCAAAAATGAAAAAGCCAACTCTTTAATCACTTCCTCCTATGGTATAAGCTAAAGGCTAGAGCTAGAAAAGTCACTGACTACCGCAGGGTTGATCTTTTCCCCAGGAGACCTATTCACGGGTCAAGTGAATGAATGCAGATGTAAGGGGTGCCTCACTGTCTGAGGACATTGTAGCCAAAGGATGAGGGAATTTTAGAGACCCTGTGGTTGAAAGAGTGTGGAAGAGACAACAAGGTGTGTGAAAATGCTGGTTTCTAAAATAAAGTGAAAAGAGTTTTCAAAAATAAAATTCCCATTTATCAACTCCTCAAAGTATCTCACCCAGGTAAGATATCTAAATAGAAGCTCTCTTCTAGGCCCTAGGTATAGCTGCAGAGAAAGGAAGATGCTGGCACTAGCAGTCAGAATTCAAAGAGTATGAATTACCATCAGGGTGGGGCAGCAACCGTGACCACATCTCCCTTCAGAGACTGCTACACTAGCTGCACAGGGTCCTACTGGGGAAGGGGAATTTGCCATGAGAATCACAGGCAAACACTCTTGTCAAGTGAGTGAGCAGGCTTGAAAACACAAATAGAATTTCTACTAAAAGTTGAGTTCCTGAAAACAGATTCATATTACCAAAACTTCAAAAATAATTATACACTGAAAATTGCATTCTAATTGAAACTGTTGTTTAAACTTTGACTCCTCACACAGTTTCAAGTAAATGTAACTATGCCCATTTTTGTGCATAAAAAGAAAAAAGGAGCTACTATGAGCTAGCCATTGTTTTGTACATTCAGACTTATGAATAGATTGAACAGGGTATGCAAAAGCTAATTATTCCCTGTATAAACTTTAGACTCCAAGATTAACACTCTGACCTATCTGTTAAAAAGACACCACTATTAACAATGAAGATTTTCAAAGCAAATTTTGAATTATAAAGCATCTCTTTCACAGAAGAAATTCATAGGCAGTTATAAATACCATACAAACGTGATTTTCTTTAGAAGAAATGAACTTTTAATTCTTATTTTGGTTTCATTTTTCTTTCAAACATCAGTTGCTGATATTTCAAATATCTGTGTACTTAGATCTAATAGTGTCTGACATTGTTCTCTTATGCTTCACTATTATGCAATCTGAGAAAGGAATGAGATGATATTCTTAGGATATTTACCTCCTTTAATGCATCCGTAGAAGCTGAGGTCTGGTTTCTGATGAGTTGCTAACATTCTTCAAAGAACAGTGAGCTGTTAGGGACAACTAGGCTGTAACTGGAGGATGGATTGAGATTTCTGCTCCTTTCACAGCACACTCCATCCAGTGTAAAACCTCCCATCACAGTGGGCACATAGGCACAGATCCTGATAGTATTATGTCCAGAAAACTTTTCTTTTTTCCTTGGTTTGGAAAATTTTGCAATTTAGATCATTCAAGCTGTTCAAGACAATCCAATAAATACAATTGTGACAATAGTAAAAGGTCACCCCAGAGCTGCATGTGTCATTCACATGCATATATTTTATTGTTTGTATGAACCAGAGTTTTATGACGTAGCCCTAACTGGCTTGGTGCTTCTTCTGTAGACCGAATTGGTATTAAATGTGTGCTTGTTTTATATCTACCTCTTAAGTACTAGTTTGCAGGCATGCACAACCACACTTGGCTTTGGCATAGTGTAATGATGATGTTCATTTTGCTTTCAAAATTTGACTTGTTGCATAAAGAAATTTGATTCTTGATAACTAACTTCTACATTTTTAAATGTATACATATTGAACCCTTCTTTAAGTTATATTAATTCATTGCCATTGCTTTTCTGAGTGAGTTCTTTGTTTCTAAAAGCTAAATATTTTAAAATTTCTAAAGTTGAGTTTACATCTCAGTAATTTATATGTAAGAATCATTGAAACTGATCTCTCAGTTGTATTGTTCAATTGTTTATGTACTATGCTTAATAGGTACTAAGGGCTCTAATACTTGGCTGCATTCTGACCTGTTTTAGTTCAAAAATAACTCTTCTCTTATGAAGGATCATAATAATTTATCTCATAGTATAAATATATATTTCCAGTTTTCTATATTTATATTGCTATCTTCTTTAGATAACCTGATTTATCAAGTCAGGTCTGGTTATGCACCTTTAATAGCAGTGCCCAGGAGTCTAAAAGCAGGGGGATAGAAAGTTTGAGGCCAGCTTGGGATTAATAAAATGACCCTGGAAATTTGGATTTTATACAGAAGAAGCTAGAACAAATACTGACTGATGTTAAGTCTTAATTAGATTCTATGAGTCAATTGGGACAGCTAAAATGTGTGTATCAATTCTTGGAGGATAACTAACATTTTAACAAAATATACATTTTAACAAAACCATTTACATTTTACATATACATTTTAACAAACATATACATTTTAACAAAACATTTTAACAAAATATACATTTTAACAAAACCATATAGGGACCTTCTACTATAGAAAGTTCCTAATATATGCACATACATAAAATTATTTAAATGGAATTACCATATAACAGAGCAACAATGCACCAGTAGACACCAGGTCATAACAAATAAATAGCCCAGTTCAAGGAATATGTTATCTCTTTTGCAATTTTTGGCTAGTGTGTCACATAGACCCCAAACATTACAAGTTAGAGTCCACTCTTTTCATCTCTTCCCACACTAGTCAGCAAGATCCTGCTATAGGAAGCACCACACAAGAGCAATAGAACTTTGAGAAACCTGACAGGAACTGACTTAGGAATGTCACCTCTACTAAGTAGAAATCATAGTGCTGCATTATACTATTCAGACTACAAGAGGAAAACAGAATCACAAAGATTTTACCATTTTGACCTATGAGAGCCTCAGTAACAACCAGCCTGGCAAAACAAACCCTCTGGGAGTACAGTGGCACAGATATCACAGGAGTAACCAACTACTTTCTTATTGAATTTAAGACCTGGTACAAAAGTTAAAACTCAATAAAGACAATGTATAAAAAAAGAATAAAAATAACTTATTTAATTTGCATCAGCAATTTTTAGAAAATGAAACACTGTAACCACACATTTTATATGTGAAGCACTTGTTACTGGTCTTTTGTAACATGTAATTTGCAGTAACACAATATCACATATGGTTATGTTTGAATGCAAGTTTGAAAGGAGGTCTACTTTGCATTTTTCAGATACCCTAAATAAATTTGTAAAGGTAATTTTAATAAGGCTTTAAAATTACAGCCAGACTAAGATAAGGGGAAGGAAATTATGATGAGTTAGAACTGGAGAAACAGGGTTCCTGCTCCAATTTATATTTCTTCTAAACCTTCTACTACTAGAAATATAAATCAAGTCACAAAAAGTCGTTACTCTAAAGCTGAGAGTCCTTCCGGTTTCTATATTGATTCTGTGTACAATATTATTCCCAGCTCTTATCTTTATGATAAATAGCATACATATGTGCATATATATTATTCAAAACAAAAATAAATTGGTGGTTCCTGGAGAAAATATGAAGATACACTTAATATGAATAGTTTGTGTATGTAATATTGTGAAATAGTTGAAATAGTTAATTATTTTTCATGTATTATAGTTAAAAATAGCATAATTGTATTCTCAAACTAGTAAAAACTACTGCATATTGAAAAAATATATACTTGTCAGTTTTAGGATAATTTATAACATATGAGTGTTTCTAGATACCATGGACATGAGATATTGCACACAATTAACTTACCACTACTTTAGAGGGCTTGAGATGGAACTTACTAGCTCCCATTCCTAAGCATAATCTTTTTCTCTGACTATATCCAACCCTGTTCTCTACATTTAAAATGCTACATTCTCACATTAAGGCTGCAAAACTTTTTCTAGCACAAATTTGTCATACCAAATTTATGCTTTTTAACAAATATGTAAATAAATATAAAAATATGTGAATAAGTACATATTTTCTACAAATAAAACCTTTGTAAGTAAACTTCTCTAAGCAAAATACAGATGGAGTTTTCAATTTTTTTTCTTTGTTAGATGATGATTGTTTAGCTTGTTCACTTTGGTCCTTAGTTTCTGATAACTATTACTCCCCTCATATTGAACCAATATTTAATGCCTCACAAAGCAATTTAACATAGTATGGTGCGCTTCTGTTTTATATATTCAATGGTTAATGATTTTGTGTTGAATGAATGAGAGAAAGTCTTTTTATTTCTCAAATGGAAGTAATCACTTAAAGTACTTGGCAATTTTGAAGTTTCATGCATATTGAGCTATGTTTGCATAGCTACAAATGTAGATAGATATCTTTTAGAAGGACACATCTGTACATTAAGCACCAAAGTCATGATCACAGGAATATTTGTGCATCTATAAATGTAGACACATATCTTTTAGAAGGACACATCTGTATTTAAGCACAGAAGTCATGATCACAGGAGTATTAGTGCATATCTTGTTCTTTCATACTAAGGGAAATTCTGCCATATGGTGATCAACTCCATTTACTGAAATTATATGGATATAACCAAACATTAGCCATCGTGATTACGATCAGATTAAATGCTCTCTATAATTGTATTGAACATGCCTTGGCACCTGTTTTCTATTTCAGTGCTTTTCCTATTCTTGAGATGGCTCTTGTTAGAATTATTATCATGTATAATGCATTTATTAAATGCCTTCTAGATTCAACATTTTTATCCAGATATGATAATGAAGAAGACATCAAAGTTTTTTTTTTCTTTTTGGTTTTTGGGTTTTTTTTTGTCATTGTACTTAAAGAGGAAGTCTCAACAACTACCATGATTTTAAACTAATGTTGTAGGAGGTTGCTTGTTTGTTTCCCAGCCACCTAGCTGCTCAGACCTGAATTAACCACACAGAAACTGTATTCGTTACATCACTGCTTGGCCCATTAGCTCTAGTTTCTTATTGGCTAGCTCATATACTTTAATCCATCTCTTTAATCCATGAATCACCACGAGGCTGTGGCTTACCAGGTGAAATAACCACATCTGTCCCAAGTGGGGCTACATGGCCATGGTTTCCCTCTGACTCAGCCCTCATTCTCCCAGCATTCAGCCTAGCTTTCCCTGCCTACCTCTATTCTGGTCTGCATAGGCTCAAGACAGTTTCTTTATTAACCAATGGTATTAACAGCATAAAGAGGGGAGTCCTACATCAAGCTAACAGGAGCTATGTGGGGGTACTAAAAATTTAATAATATGAATTATAAAAACTCTGATTTTATGCAATCATGATTATTGTCAATAAAATATTATTTTCTCTGAATTGGAACATTCTTTCCTGAAGGGAGAAGGGACATTCACAAAACCAATAAGGTTAGAAATACCTACAAGGATTACAAAAATTCCAGTAATTTAGCAGGCTTAAGAAGGTCATGAAAATTATAAGACTCATGGTAACCACAAAATGATAATCATAAACTCTCTCCCCAAGTATATGAAAAAAAATAAGTAATTTCCTTTAAGAAGAGATTCTCCAGAGAAATCATTGGAAGGTTACGAAGAGAGTTCCAGAGCTTCAGCTTTTCTGAGTCATCACTCATGCTGAGTATATTTTAGTTATACATCTGTCTTTGATTCATGATTACTCCTATAATTAACCTCTTACCCATGCTCCTACAAGCCAGTCTAGTGAATGTATAGATTCATGAACAGCATTTGAATATAATTGGTTCCTTAGTCTGTCTTCAGTTACCTGCTTGAGCTGAAATGCAAGACTCTGTCAGTCCAGAAATCACACAACATAATTCCCACAAATAGAAGAAGAGGTAGACCCAAAGACAAGATGGAAGAAGCAATCTCGTGGCCCTTACAAAGGTGAAAAGACATGCAACCAAGGGTGATGTGTCTAGCTGAGAACTGAGTAGCCACAGGAGAAATAGATACATGAAAAGAATGTAAAAATAACTTTTCTTTAATACCAATAGGAAAATTTTAGTTACAGAGGTAGAAAATAAAATAAATCAATGGATGATGCCTATTAGTTCTGGCCTTTAAACAGAAAGGGAAAGTCCCCAGCTCCTTCAAAGAGTCTTTAACAATGGTCCAGCACCAGAAAATAAGACAATTATAAAATTCATCTATTAAATTGTTTGCATTGGGAAAGGCTTTTGAAAAATATTTAAAAAGCCCATGATAATTTGCCTGTGAGTTTCTCTCTGTATGAAACAGTTATAACCTGAGATATTAAGTGGGAAATCAGTCCATACTGACTATATCCTATTAGCCATTATGAAAATTTGGTTACAATACCTATGCGTATCAGGAGCTGGATGACAATAGAAGAAAGGACAGACATTTTTGAGGGAATTGTGCTTGTAAGATGTGGTGCTTGATGGCCAGTTTACCAATCCTGATTGTATGGTGTTCATAAGGAACTGAGAATCATCATTTGGCAAGTACTCATGTTATGGTTCACAATCTCTGTTTATCCTGGTAATGTGAAGTAATTCTTGCAGTGTAACTGATTGTCAGTAGGACCTCCAAGTCATAGAGCAGTATATAAACCATTTATAATATTCTAGTGTGAAAAAAGTAAAAACAAAAACAAAACCCAAAATCAGAAATGTACAACAAACACCATAAAGCTGAATGTTATACTAGTAGGTTTTAGGAAAGTTTTAAAACCCAAATACCAGTTTTCAGAAGACATAAATGGTAAATAAGTGTGAGTGAAACAAAAATCATTTGGTGTGTGGACAAATATACTCCCAGTGAATGCTGTATATTGAGTGGAATAAAGCATGTTATTGATAGAGATTATTTTTTGTGTACTCAGACCTTCCATTAGCTAAGCATGAGTGAAAGGAAAGTGTGGTAGTGCATAATTAAAAACTCATCCTCTATCACAACTAATCTATTCTTTGAATTATATAGAATTTATCATCACCGTGGGAAAACAAACAAGTAAAGAAAAATACCCTGGGTATATTTATGAGGAAATATCTAGACTGGTTTATCTTTGATTAAAATTAAACTTAAATATAAATGGCACATTTATATGGGTGGAAGTAGTTTGGAAATAACACACCTCCACAGTTAAGAGCACTTTCTGCTTTTGCAGAGAACCTGTTTTTTATTCCCTGTAACCAGGCTGCAACTTGAATTGCCTGCAAATTCGGTTTGGGGGATCTGACAATCTCTCCTGGTCTGCAGAGACCAGGTACACATATTGTATACACACTTATATGCAAACAAGATATTCATATACATGAAATAAAAAAATAATCTTAAGAAAAACCCATGTTTTTAAATATGAAGAAACAAGTAAGCTAAACACCATAAGTCATCACTTTCTTTTACTTTGGTGCAGACACACAATTATGGGCTTCCTCAAGCACTTACCACACCATACCTTCCCATTCATGATGGAGTGTATAATGGAGATACAAAATAAAGCTAAGCTCTTTTTCCCTAAGTTTTTTGTATCAGATATTTTTGTCATAGGAATGAGAAAAATGGCTAACCCAGAAGTTTAATAGCAGAAGCTGTGCAAAATCTTTGCCGTGCTCAAACTGACAGTATGTTTGATAGTCTGCAAACTGGTTTGGTGAAGGTGTATGTTAGCATTTAGAATGTGAGACTAGGAAAGACCAAGAATATTATCAGTAGGAATTGACAGACTGTTCTGGAAAAAAATTGGCAAAATAGATTGCCAAGAAAAATTCTGATTGTAGAGGCTCAGATTGTGATTTGTTGAGGGGTACTGAGGACTCTGAGAAGCTGAACTATGGGTATTGTATTGTAATATAACAAAGAATCTGGATTTATCCCGTGTGTGCCCTGAGAATTTGAGTAAGCATGAATTGAAAAAAAAACATAGACTACTTAGTGTGAAAGAAATCATTTGAAGTTCATGGTTTTGGCACCTGTGGCCAGATATACAGAGAGAAGAGAACAACACTTAAGCATATATATGTGAAAGTGGACAATTTGGGGAGAAAATAAATGTGAGAGAGGTTGAAGTTACAGACATTAGCAGTTCCAGTATGGCTTTAATTGTCAATGGCAGTAATTCCATTAAAGAACAGTAAGTTAATTTTTACTGGCCCACAGGAAAGTTTTCCTAAAGGAACAGCTCTTCTCACTAAAGTCTCTGTTTTGTAAAATGTAACTCCATTAGAAAATTCAGAACACAAACTGGAATGCCACTGAAGTAGATTCCTGTACCCCCAAACAGTTGCTTAGGAAAGTATTTCCAAGGAATCAAGCTGGAAGACACAAGAAGCAAATAAAATTGTGAGTCAACAGGACAAAACTTGATCCTGAGATAACAATATATATTAATAGACCTATTTTATGGTACTGATTTTGCATACATGCAGGTGAAAAATTGTAGGAACCTGGCTTTTTTGGCATTGTTCAAGTTTACTGCCTGAAGATATAAAGAAGTCTGAGTTGCAAGAGAGATACTGGGATGGTAGAAATGCAGGAACCATGAGATTGTCCCTGAAGGAAGCAGCAAGCATGGAGTGGAGATTGCCCAAAACAGAAGACTTGGATGCCCAAGATAGTAGAGATGGAGTGTCTAAATTGTATAAACAGTTTAGAGTGTACATGATTCCAAAGTTAGCCACAAATTCCTGACTTAGATTTATAGGATTTGTTATGCCCTGTTGTGTTTCAGTCTTTCTGTAGTTATGTGACTTCTATGTCACATTGCTCTCTCTTAGAATGGAGTATTCTGGATATACTATTGCATATTGGAAATATGTACTTTGTTTTTTTTCAAATTTATAAGTTTTTTATTACTTTATAAATAATACCAATCAAAATTTCCAATTCCTCCTCTCCTCCCACTTCCCTCCCTCTCCCCCACTCATCCTTCCCTCCTCCCTCTCCAGTTCTAAGAGAGGGCAGGGTACCCTGCCTTGTGGGAAGTCCAAGGCCCTCCCCCTTCCACCCAAGCTTAGGAAAGTATGCAACCAAATAGAATAGGATTACAAAAAGCCAGTACATGCAGTAGAGACAAATCCCAGTGCCATTATCATTGGCTTCTTAGTCTGCCCCAATTGTCAGCCACATTCGAAGGGTCCAGTTTGATCCCATGCTTATTCAGTCCTAGTCCAGCTGGATTTGGTGAGCTCCCATTAGTTCAGGCACACTGTCTCAGTGGATGGACCAACCCCTCGTGGTCCTGACTTCCAAAGGACATTAAGCCTATAGTTCGTGATCCTAGAGACGCTAAGTAATAAGATGAACCCAAAGAAAAACATATATAGATCCTCTTGGAAATTAGAAGCAAACAAGATCATCAGGCAAAAGTTAGGAACATGGGGTGGGGTGGGGTGAGAGAAAGGACACGGGGAGGGAGAGAAGGGAGAAGGGGATGGTTGGGGACAACTTGGGGGAGTGGGATGGCTGAGATGGAGGAATGACAGATATGGGAGCAGGGAAGGAGATATCTTAATTGAGGGATCCATTTTGGGGTTGGCAAAAAACTTGGCTCAAGAGGGGTTCCCAGGAGTCCATGGGGATGACACCAGCTAGGACCCTGTGTAGTGGATGAGAGTGTGCCTGAAGTGGCCTTGCCCCATAGTCAGACAGGATGGAGATAGAGACAGAGACCCATATTGGAACACTGGACTGAGCTCCCAAGGTCCAGTTGAAGAGTAGAAGGAGGGAGAATATGTACTTTGTTTCTTTATCATATATGAATTCACTCACAATGATGAACCAACTCTCAAAAGAGCCTCGGCAACATACATTTGGATAGTGCTGAAAGTGCTAAAAGTGATAAAAACTTTTAAATTGGTTTGACTTCTTTCTCCGATTAAAATATTGTAATGAACTTATGGGACAAACAGAAAAATATTCTGTGTAAAAACAACATGTTTCAGTGTCAAATTGATAATGGGTAGAGTTGTGACAGTTAAAATGATTTTTAAATTGTGATTTTTAATTTATTTATTACTATTGTTGGTATATGCACATAAGCACATGTGTGTATACTATGATATACTTGATTGAGGTCATATATGACAGTTCTTGGAACCAAACCTCAGGTTTTTACAGTATCACAGCAAAAACCTTTACTTATCAAGCCAAATTTTTGGCCTGTGAGGGTAAAACTTAAATCTAAACCATCATCTGGAAGGCCAATAGTACAAGTACTGAAGAGTTTAAAAGAAGGTATCATGTGAGAATGAGAAAGGACATTCCCAGGAGCTCTGGAATTGCTATGTGTGAATCTGAATGCCACAGAGGGCTACTTTCTAATTACTTATTGGTCAGGGATCCAGCAATAAAATGGTAAAGCATATTGGCACTCCTCTTGACTTCATGCCAGAAATACAGAGAATTTACTTAATGCTGAATACACAGCGTGTTCTATTTAAAAACACAGAGACATATCAAAGGGAGTAAAAGTTTCCTGTCTACTGGCTGAATTTCACCATGTCCAAAATAGATATGTAGGTTGTTAAAAAAGGATAATTTCTGAGAATCTTGCTCATTTATGGATCTTTTATGCTAAAATAACAACCTGACAGGCAAAAAATGCTTAT